>JALLPF010000510.1:0-11590 GCA_036939455.1 Cyclotella distinguenda | reverse complement strand
TCGATGTCGAAGCTGCACTCACCGCGCACAGAGGATCACCCGTCGGCTACGGATCCGAACCCTGGAACCTTTATTCCGACACCACCCAGCCTGGCCCCGCTTCGATCAAATACTCCAGCGTGGCTCCAAACGGCCCCTCGACGACATCGACAAGCAACTCAGACTCAACGACATCGACGATGCCATCGACTTCGGGAACCACAAAGGCGCTTCACAACTGCCAGATCTCCTGCTCCAACTGGTCGAAAACGACGTCAAGCATGGGTACGCTCTGCCCTTACCTCTTTCAAAACTATCTTCCATCCCCGGAGTCTGCATCGCACCACTCAACATTCAAGCCCAGAACACGATCGACTTCACCGGGAAAATTATCACGAAGAGCCGCCTCACGCACGACCAATCCTTCGCCTGGCGATCAAACCTCCCCGTCAACACCCGCGTCTGCAAGAACGAACTCCTCCCGTGCCTATTCGGGTACGCAATCAAACGGATAATAAACAGGTCAATTGCGGCGCGATATCAACACCCAGGCAAACGCATCTATGCGTCGAAAATGGACTTTAAATCAGCTTACCGGAGGTGCCACCTGAACTCAACAACAGCTGTCCAATCCTGCACCCTCCAGATCACGACATCGCGACCATGGCACTACGCCTTACCTTTGGTGGACGCCCTGACCCAAACGAGTGGGGATGCATCTTGGAGCCGCTGTGCGACCTAACGAACGCTCTCCTGCACGACACCAACTGGGACCCGACGGAATTATACTCACCCGACTCAGCACTCATCCCACCGCCATCTCCCTTGCCCGACGACACACCATTTGGCATTGGCCGAAAGCTGATTGTTGAATTGGACACCAACGGAAAGGGAATGACGGACATCTACATCGACGACATCATCGGGCTAACGATCGACGACCCAAGCACCGACAACGCCCTACGACTCGAACGCGCCGCACTGCTCGCAATCCATACCGCCGCACGACCACCATCTGACAACGAGCCTATCCCCCGCGAAGCTATGGCTGCCCTCAACAAACTTCAGGCCGAGGGAGGACTCGAAGAGGTCAAGATAGTCCTTGGCTGGAAATTCGATTTCCGACGGCTCGTTATCTCGCTCCCCCTCGAAAAATTCACTGTCTGGCACACCGACGCCTCGGAGATGCTACGGCGAAGAAAGACAACAAAGAAAGAACTGGAAACGAACATTGGATGATGGGTTCACATATCCATGGTCATACCACAGGTAAACCATTTTACCAGCCGCCTACGCTCCCTCCTCCACCGCACCCGACGCAACAGACTCGTCAACATCACCAGCCCATGCCTGCGTGACATCGAAACAATTTTAGATTTCATCTCGACGGCAAGAACAGGCATCGACATGAACATCCTAGCTTACCTCGAACCATCAACAATCTACCGAAGCGACTCCTGCCCCCACGGCCTGGGAGGCTACAGCTCATCCGGTGTGGCTTGGCGATGGACCATCCCCAAACACCTCCTCTTCCGTGCCTCCAACAACATGCTAGAACACCTCGCATGCATCGTTGGGCCCTGGTTGGACATGATTTCTGGCGACTTAGCCCGGGGCAGCTGCATCCTAAGCATGACGGACTCAACAACGTCAGAAGGGTGGAGCAACAAGTCAAACTTTCGGGACGATGGCGAACCAGACGAACAGGTGGATGCGAGGATCAGACTGGCACGACACGACGTACATATCTTGCTGCAACACGGCATCAAACGATACAGCCAATGGTTTGCAGGCGCGGACAACGTGGTGGCGGAAGCACTCTCCCGGGACACTCACCTCTCGGATTCGGAACTAACCCACCGCCTTTTTATCAGAGGGGTGGAGCAACAAGTCAAACTTTCGGGACGATGGCGAACCAGACGAACAAGTGGACGCGAGGATCAGACTGGCACAACACGACGCACACATCTTGCTGCACCACGGCATCAAACGATACGGCCAATGATTTGCAGGCGTGGAAAACGTGGTGGCGGACGCACTCTCCTGGGACACTCACCTTTCAGATTCGGAAAGATGCCATCGAACTTTTCAATCCGTCCCCTGCCCAGCGAAATCACCTTGTTCACGATCTCTCTGCTGCAGACTCTGCCCGAAAAGAGGCAGTTACGGGAAAAACAAGCGGGGAGCAGGATCGGGCTTGGCAACGCTGGTGTCAGTGGTGTGAATCTTCGGGAATCTCCGACGTGTTCCTCGACTCGTTCTCCAAGGCCCAACGAATCAAACTTATTGGGGGCTTTGCTCAAGCGGTACGAGAGGGGCGCTTCTCCGGAATCACTTACTCGGAGTTGGCTCCAAGCACAGTCGTCGGTACCGTGTCGAATGTGGCACAGGCCTTTCGTGACCACGGGCGACCCAATCCCACTCAGGATGCAGATGGGAAACTTGGACGGGCACTATCTAGGCAATTTCGCGCCTACCGCAACACAAGTGCCAGCCCCACACAACAAAAAGCCATCCCACTCGACGTTATTGCCGAACTCTACACCGACGCAGGCTCAAACGAAAAGGCCACAGCCATCGCCAAACTCGCCACCGGCGCCTTCTACTTCGCCTGCCAATCGTGCGAATACTCCCAAGTTTCCGGCGAAAGAAGGAGCAAAATCGTCACAATCAATGACATCCAGTTCATCAAGGACGGGAAGTTCATGTCCCACAACAAGGACGACCTCTCCACCGCTGAAATCGTCTCCGTCACCTTCAGATTCCAGAAGAACGACAAGCAAAATGAGACGATCAGCCAGTTTGCATCCCACCACGAGACGCTCTGCCCCGTCAAAGCATTCGCGAAGATCATCCATCGCATACGATCATACCCATCTAGCACTGAATCCACGCCCATCAACACCTACGAACAAAACCACAGTTCTGCCGACATCTCCTCGACAGAAGTCCTCCACTCGCTCCGAGCCACCGTCACAAACATGGGCCCCGAACGACTGGGGTTCGAAGGGAAAGACATCGGCACCCACTCGATCAGATCAGGCACAGCGATGGCGATGTACCTCAGCAAGGTACCTGTCTACGTTATAATGAAGATGGGCAGATGGGCGAGTGAGGCCTTTCTCCTGTACATCCGCACGCAGGTCGACCAGTTCTCCCACAACATCTCAGATGGCATGATCGCTGCCCGGTCACACGAACACATTCCTTCAGCCGATCCACAGCCCGGCCCAACACAAAACAGCACACTCGATGGTACATCACCCGGCCCACCGTCGCCACGAATAATTAATGGCCTACAGTATGATGACGATCGCCACAACCAGACGGGTGTACGAAAGTTTAGGAGGAATTAATGGAGAAGCCTTTTCGTTGAGGGGTTTGGGCAAGGGGCAAGATTTAGCTTTAAAACTACGTTTCCAACCCAACCCGAGGAGAACACTTTACGACTAGCAAACATACAAGGGCAAACTGAGAGCGATGAACGAAGCCTCATGCTTCAATGCTTGCATTGTTGCCATGAGGAAGAGAGAGGAGAGTAGCGAGATTCACGGAAATAAAAATGTGAGATCCCGAGGAGTGACGGATGGGTGCAAGGGCCACACAGGTACCGAATTGTGATGGCTCCTGGTAGAACTCAGGCCATCGAAACGACACGGCAATGATCGACCGAACAAAATTGCCACAACTCAACTCAAACGAATTGTGTTGTACCAATTTGCAGGATCGAAGCCTACTCCCAACCTCATCACAGTCGCTTGAAATCGTTAACATAGTATTTTAAACGCCCCTTCCCCACCCTGAAGCACTTTCGCTGAGGGGTTTGGGCAAGGGGCGAGATTTAGCTTTAAAACTACGTTTCCGACCCAACCCGATGCGCACACTTTATGACTAGCAAACATACAAGGGCAAACTGAGAGCAACGAACAAAGCCTCATGCTTCAATGCTTGCATTGTGTTTCTGTTGTTGTTCTCAACTAGAGTTGTTGTCGTCTGGGTACGAATCCTGCTCGTTTATCTGCTTCATCTTTCTATAAGTACTAAGTACGTATGCATGATTTTTTTTTTGATATGGATAACAACATAGATTATCACCATGCCAACCATGATATGAGATTTCTATTGTCTGCCAACTTTGTTTGTTTTCACAATAATACATTCACCCATCAGTACCTTAAATTATCAACACCCCCCCCCTCAAGTAAATATGAAACCTGACCTTCTGACTTCTGACCAATATCACCAGGAATCCGAGAGGGGTTTTATAATGTATATTGTCAAATAATATGTAGCTCCTCATAGGTAAAAAACAGCAGGATCCCGGTGATGATAAAAACATCAACCCATGTGCAAAAATACAATTCAATTGGACAAGAAAGATTGAACTTTCATTCCAATAAGCTGAACTTAAGAAAGATGAGAGATCGCCAGAGCACCTATAACATTCTTCCCGAAGACCCCCCAACCTGAGGCAATGTTGGAGCCTCATAATCCACACCCTTGCTGTGCAGCCCTCTTTCCATATTAGACTCTCCTAAAACCCCGCCAACATTTGAATGAGCTGCCTGTTTTGCCTCTCGTCTTTGCCGTTGGCGTTCTTGAGCACGCTTGGCCCGGAAATAGTTCCCGATGCAAAGGACAGTAATGAAACCAATTAGGAATGCAACGAAGCATATCGCCTGAAATAATGAGCGTCATATTACATTCATCAAGAGAAAATTCACGGGAGTTAGTTCGTGTCGGTGAAGGTTGGGTGGAGGATCTAAACAAATCAAGACAAAATCCTCGCATAGCAATGACGCGGCAAACGCACTGCCCGGGAAATCGTATTAAAGTCCAACAACGCCCTCACCAGAACAACTTCGAATATTGACCTTCCTCTTGATTGATAAGTCATCTTATTTCGTCGCCACCGAGATTGGTGTTGCGTCGAGCATCTAGTTGTTCGTTGTTTAGGAGTCGGAGGGCTCCAGTGCTTCTCTGTAGGGTAAGTACGTGTTGTAGGCAGTAGGTAAAGAAGTACTTACCTAGGTAGGTAGTTACTTATACTTATATAGGTAAACGTAAGTATAGGAAGGTATAAGTCGGTAAGTACAGCAAGAATACAGCACCAACCATGTTCCCGCCATTTCGGTGTTGAAGGGATGGTTACGTGAAATGACGTCATCATCAAGATACGACTATGTATATGTCGTCTGCATAATAATCCCTGAACACTGCCGATAACGTAATAAATCTCTTCCGTTGACATCTCGACCACCGCTCATCATGATTGCAACCGTTTTCACTAGCGCCGCTAGATGTTCCGTAGTCCTGTCCATGAGATCATCTCGGCCGGCCATTTCGTCGTCCATCTTGGGCTCTTGGCGTTTGATGAGCACGTATTACACGCCTGGTAAGTTCCTGCACTGCTGTGCCTGCGGGGCTTCTCGTGGACGACCCGTCCCCTATCGATCTCAATATCAATTTCTTAGCTCATGAATACTGCAAGGTCGATGGGAAAATCGCTACTGTTGGTATTACTGACTTCGCACAAGCTGCACTCGGAGACATTGTATTTGTCGACCTACCCACCAAAGGAGATGAATTCGACGCCAAAGATTCCTTTGGATCCGTCGAATCTGTCAAAGCTGCGTCGGACATTTACGTCCCCGTCTCTGGGAAGGTCTTGGAGGTGAATGAAGTTTTGACGGATGAACCCGGGATGGTGAATACCAGTGCCGAGGATGACGCTTGGTTTATTAAAATCGAAATGTCCAATGAGAGCGAGTTAAAGGATCTGATGAACGAGGAGCAATACAAAGAGCATTGCGAGAAGGAAGCCCACTGAAATTAGAAATGAGTTGGTTCTTTCACTTTTGGTCAGACAACATGCTGGGTCTCGTGTTGTATCTCGTAGTGTTAGAGGAGGCGATAACTTGTAATCGGATATTTGAGTTGACTTTCAGTCCAGGGTTTATAAGACAACAGACTTGTTATTATTGCCGTTGTGTCGTAAAGACTGAGAATAAGTAGTTATCTGCCTCTTCCCAGCAAAAAATGTGATGTCATCAATCTTGCATCTAACCAGAACCAGAGAATCCTATATTTCGAATTCAAATCATTTGAATCCATTCATTGTTTAAAACCAAGCTTCCAAGAGAAAGAATACGGTTGGATAGCCCATCATCGTCTAATCACTAACCAAGCAACAAAGACAGATTCACAATGATGTTACCAAGGAGTATTTTCACCGCATCCTTAGTTGTTATTTCCCACGCACGGGGTGACAAGCAGTCACATGATGACGTATTTAGCCCAAGACAGCATGGTGAGCTGGTATTCGTGTCGTCATCCGGAGAATTAGATAGCGTATCATCCCTGACATTCGATGAGGAAGAAATGATTTTCAGTATGGGAAAATTTAGAGCACGCTCATTCTCGGGCGATTCCATCGATTTTCATGGTCATGAAATTATTAATGCGGCTCTGGTTAATCCATCTGTCGAAGGACTTCAACACTTGACTCTGGATACACTGGCGATAAAGTCACAGGTGTCGACCGGAAAAAATGGCGTCGGCCTTGCAATGATCGATAATGATGGTACTATATCAACCACTGGGCATCTTCGTTGGGACGAGAATACGAAAGCTTTGAAATTATCGTCATTGCAAGCACTTGGTCCTACTGGCCTTGAGATCGATTCGGACGTAGATCTCAAATCGCGTACCTTGACCAATGTAAAAATCAGTCCCGGGACTGTTCTTAACCAGCTAACTTTCCAAGATGGAACCATCGAGAACTCTGTTCTGAACAATGTGACGGTCACTGGCCTCAACTTGGGCGAAGTAAGAATGATTTCTCTATCAATATCAAAATTTGATTCAAATCACGGCGCGATTGTTATGGTTGGTGAAAATGGAGAATTTGAAGCATCATCAAGTTTGAAGCAGGAGAAGAATGGCCATCTTCTAGTGAACAGCCAAGTTATCCTATCCAAGCCTCTGGACTTAAATGGTGAACAGATATTAAATGCAAAGATTGCGAGTGGGTCTATTGATGGGCCCATAGATATATCTGCAAATTTCATCAACGCGAAAGGGGTCTCCATTATTGACATAAGAGAAGATAAGACTGTTACTTCTGACGGATTGGCAGTGCTAGGTTTAGACGGCAAGCTTCAAATGGGGTCTATATCGATTGACAAAGACGGTAATCTAGGTGACTTTCGAGTGAGGGGAACAATAGATTTTAATGGCAATGACTTGTATCCTCGTGGTAGGGTGAGAGGTGCCGATATTCTCGGTGGATCTATAGCCGAACTTGAGAAATTGCAGGTCAACGGAAATACGGATTTACGGTCGGGACTACAAGTCTCAGGAGAAACGTACATAGATGGCGCGCTCACTGTTGCCGGTTCTGTGCTCGGGTCAGGACCATATGTTGACGTTTCCGACAAACGCTTCAAACGGAACATTGAGAAAATCAACAGCCCTGATGCCCTAAAAAGGATTCTTCTTCTTGAAGGAGTGTCATATGAGCTCGATTTCTCGGACATGTTTCCTTCCAACAGATTTGGAAACAAAGGTGATAATGATGCTCCTAGTAGACGACAAATCGGATTCATTGCACAAGACGTCGAGAAGGTACTTCCCGAACTGGTTTACAATGACAAGGAAGACTTCAAAGGAATTCAGTATTCACGCCTAATACCAATACTTGTCGAAGGACTGAAGCAGATGAGTACCGAACTACAAGAGCTTAGAGAAACCGTATCGCAGCTAGCGGAGGAGCTCAATGGATTGAAATTCGCTCTTGGTGGTGGTAGACCGTATTCGCCGATGACAGAACCGAGATAGAATACGTCCATCACCATATTATTTATGAAGACGTTCTACTTTTAGAACATACATCATTAGCTAATGCAAGTAGACTAACAACTGCGACATCGCTTCTCAATACTCTTGATCCTAATGAAACTTTCTGAAAGCCTCTATTAATGAACATGTCTAACTCATGGGGTTCGTCCCAACCACCCTCAGGACTATTCAGAAGCGAGAGGAGAGAGCGATAGATATGCGGCGAGTAAAACAAATAATGCTTCATCGACTTGCGGCAGTATGCACTAAACTTACCCTACTGCAACTAGTATTCTGCGACGTTTGCAACTTTCGTCATTTGGGAATCCAACATCGGTTAATCTGGTCACTATATCCTCTTTGTTTTCCGCAAGTACACTCTTTCTCTCGGGATGTGCTATAACACGGAGCACCTCTTCCGGTGGAAAAATATCATCTAATTCATCTTCCATGAATATCTTGAGTCTGTTCGTCACGGTGACGTTTGGCAATCGCAAATCTCCACATTGGGTCAATCCTTCAACGAGCAATCCACGCAATACTTCAGGTTTACGAAAGATGTGTGAACCAAAGTAGTCTTTCGGCACTTTCGCGGCATTAGTTAATATTAATTGGTCTTGAAAGGAAAACAATGATTTCGGTGAGGAACATAATCGAAATGTTGGTTCGACTTGAATTGATTGTGAGTTTAACCCACCGATGCCAAGTTGTGCCACCATGGGCAAAATTCGTCCTAGCTGTAGTGGTCGGGGCAACGCCAGCAATAAGCTAACAGGAGGAGTATCAGAACTATCGCTTCCTCCATCTTCGTGGTTCCGGTCTTTCCATAATGATGTCTTTGGAGGATGAGGTATGGAGATGAGTAATGATCCTGGGGGCTCGCCGTTCTTGGTCGGTTCCGACTTCTTTACTTTGCCCTCGGGAAGCCATGTAATCGTAGCATCATCGGTTAGAATTCCCTCTAGAAGATTCTCGCCGGGAACTGGACTTCTTACTGATCCTACTCGTAATCTATCTCCATTTCGCAGTCCCAAAATCTTGGCAACGTGAATTGTACGGTAATCATCTTTCTGGATAGTCACCGTGGCGAACGCTCCGTCTCTGCAATCGGTGTCGATTTCAGAGGAATCGAACAGTATTCTATTCAAAAACAGCGCCACAGATTGATGAAAGAGTCTACGGTGAATGTTGAAAGGGGGATCTACCCACTGATGACCGCATGTACATCGTCGTGACGCCTTACTAGTGAATGCCGAAGTTGCCAGACGCGATCGCATATTTATCATAAACGATATTGCTATAACAGTCGTCCGAAATACAGCGGAATGACCGAGAGCATCTACCATAATCCTGTGAATGAAGCGGTGGTGTGCGTTCGATGTCGGAGAACATAAAACATCATTCTACAACAACATTATGTTGAAAGTGAAGGGATAAGAAAATATTGGTTATGACAGGTACGAAGGCCTTTTCGACGTTAAGAGGACAATAATGGTGACATTGATACCTCTATGGACCTTAACTGCATGTCGAGACAAAGAAAATGCCATGCGCTGAGAGGCTTCTTAATCTCTATGCTTTAAACCTTGGCGGCGGCAACTATTTTCAAAGTATGAACACAGTTGTACCATTTTCCACCTCGCTTATCATACAACTTTAAATTGGGCACATCTAATGTGCCTTCTCTCAGAGGGACAAACCTTAGTTCTGCTTCAATTGAATGCTGTCCCTTGACCTCTCCTAACAGCAATGCTGCATCAACTGCCAGTAATTCATGATCACGATGGTGACGTGTTGTTCCATCATCGTCACCGGAGAGACCCCACACACCAAACGTATATCCATTTACCTCAGAAACAACGGCTGTACTGAAAAGTTGATCCTCTTTCTGCAGAGTACCCTCTTCGGAGGTATGCAAAAAGAGCTTGCGATTATGTAGCATCGTCCCGTCCCATCCATTAGCCACTCCAACTTTACTAGTTCGCACTCGTCTACTCTCGGCCGGCCTCTCGCATTTCAATGCATTAATTCTTCCTTCGCCATCCTTGGCCATAAGGAGCATTAAATCCCGAGGCTCCATACTCAAGTTTAAAACTCGTAGTGACACAAGAACAGGGGCTCCCACCCGACAAAGAGTGTTTAGTCCACCCCGAAGAGACATGTCTACTTTGAAGGCATCGCTGTTCTCTACAGCTACTCTTGATGTGGTCCATCGGACATCAGTGGATACTATGATTCTCTCCATTTCTTTAAATGTTTTGCCTTTGCTATCATCGGTGATGCAGCCAGCTTGAATGCTTTCATCCGAACCCAACATTGCATTCACAGACACAGGACTCAAAAATGCTCGACTACGCACATCTTCACCTGCGTCTACTTGTATAACTGTTGAAATGGCTTCATATCGAGCGAGTGACAACGGAAGATCAGGCGCAGTTCCCGCAGCAAACCCCCATCGCACACGTCGGGACATGTCTATCACCGAAAGCTCCCCTCCTTGAATTGACCTCCCTTCTGTCGGATCTGCTGAACTGTGTACTAACACATTATCGCTTTCATCCTCCCATAATCGACTCTGGCCTGGATGAAATGCGATTCCAGTGATGGTAACATTCTCTTTATGCCATTCGGTGGAGTGTTCCACCGTGATTTCCACCAGGGTCGAACCGCTAGCTGCTCGTGCCCCGCAAACCTCACGTACACTCAACTTGAGTGCGGGGATGAGAGTGACGAGAATACGAATCGGAGGTGTGGTGCGTATAACTTTGTTGCCATAGTACAGTTCCATTGCATTTTTCGATATAGTCATTGTCTCACGTGATGAATCCGTAGCCCAAGCAGAGTCTAACGCACGACGAGTTGTAGTCTTTGGAGGTCCCTCACCTAGGCCTAATTCTAACCCCATCAGCCCCACTGCCAAATCAGAATCTCGCTTACTTTGTGCACGAAATTGACCATCTCCATCTCTCTGTAAATTCCGTTGTTTCAAAACTGCACATAATTCAAGGTCTCCCTCTTCCAACACTTCTCGAACCCCACTTTTTGTGACTCCGTTTCCACGAACAGTAATTTCGACGTCGAATAAAATCGAAGATGCGAGGGATATCGCATGAGTTTTGGAAGGTCGCTCAATTTGAGACCGGATGATCGATACTCGTTCTACAGCCCATTTCGTTACACTGTTTGGGCTAGACGAATCAAATTTTAACGAGGAAACAGCAGTGCACTCGAAAGCGAAGGAAGTATCCATCAAATGAGGGTTTGTGCTCCCTCCTACTTCGACACCAATCGTTGAAAGTTCTTCGCTGAATGATTCATTGCTCTCCACATTTGCATCAGTCGTCCCATTTTGGACAGATTCTGTACTTGTCAAATCGATGGGATCAGGTGAGATACAACCGCTCTGCAGAAATGAATTGAAGCCGATCCCTCCATCGTCCGTTGAGAATTCTAATCGAGCTCGAATGGTTACCCGAGCTCTCCCCGATGAGTCGCGGTAGTAGGCTGTCGTTTTGTGGCATTCGTGATGGGAAAACTTGGGGTCGTTTGTTTGTGTGTGAACTATGGCGAGATTGGCTGAGGAAAACGCCGCCGAGACGTGTTCGCTCAGTTTTGATGGAATTGATGACACCATGGTGTTGTTTCGGCAGTTTCAGCTCTTTTTTTGGGGGGACACAAGACACAAGTAGTGGAGCGAACCCGAAATTCATTTGATATTATTTGATGAATTGATGATTTGCTGCCGTACCCGCTTTTCTCACCCACGATTGCG
>JALLPF010000501.1:0-12730 GCA_036939455.1 Cyclotella distinguenda | reverse complement strand
GTTGAAAAGATTTTGTACGATGTTTACAAACATCATGAAACCTGAACAATCCCTGACTTATTCAGTTCAGAAAATACACACAGGAATTGAGGGGACTAGAATGTTTCATATGCACTATCGGAGGTAGTATTAAATTATTGATAGCAGCGATTGACATCAGCGATGACGCATGGCAAGAGTTGAATCACGATTGCTACGTAGGAACAGAAATAGTGAATAGATCATACGGAACAGGTGTCAGTGTTAGTAAAGAGGTATCACGTCAACACCCAGGTGCAAGGAGCACTGAGTTTGGTGCAAGGAGCACTGAGCAATAAATTCTTTAAACGAATACCTTTTGCTTCACTACCGCATTGTGATTGTGGGTAAGGGCCAACGAGTCTATCCTAATGCTAGTGACGGGATGCATCTACCTACTACTTATATATTCTAATTTGCTGCCTCAAGGAGCCAAGGTTCTTCACTTCCTGTGGGCCCTAAGGGATTTTTTCGATAGGTGAGTCAATGTAGATATAGTTTCCTCTAAGTGACGGGTAATTGACCACTACCACAAAAGTGAGCATGGGCCTAATACGGTGAGCATAGGTGATGTGTTTTCGACCATTTTTCCAATTTTTAAAGGTAATGGTCGAGAAACAAAAGTTGAGAGATCCCGAGATCCCCGACGTCATAAGATTGTGTATTGTATCGAATTCGCGCCAGAAATAAAGATTCAAATCGTCATCGAATCTTTCCCCCTCCTTCACAATCTTTGTGGAACCGACTCACAAAGAGATGTTAATATTTTCTTCGCGATAGTGCATCTCAAAGAAGGCGATCGGCAACTCCAAGACCACGGTGAACTGACGGTGGTCACACAACTTGACCCGAATAACACCCACAACTTCTGCCCTGCCTCTTACCGGGATTCCCTTGTCAACACCTGTCAACGTCCGGGGGGCGATCCAGCCGGCGATGGCATTATCCCAACGACTATAGTTGTATCCGCCTGGGTAGAATACATGACAAAACCCGAACGCAACATTCGCCACGTCTTCATTCTCCTCTCTGACGAGGAATTGAATGCCTACGACGAACCTGGGCTGATCGCTGCCTACGAATCCCACGGCATAACAGTACATCATACACCCCTCTCTGCTCCGGGATCGTACGCCACCATTATGTCGAAATTAGATGAGATCTACCGTAGGGGGACAGGCAACGCCGTTGTTCATTGTACACACGGCATGGGACGGAGCGGACGGGTCGCTGCGGGATGGTTAGTGCACCAATACAGATTGACAGAGGAGGAAGCGACTGAGGAGGCTCTTGATGCGGCAAGGAAGTCAGGTGCTGAGCGAATGGGGGCGCCCGGGCTGTTGAGGGCGTGGATCGAGGGATGAAGTTGTGCAATCAAGTAAATCAAAGTATAAGTACGATTTAAATATATCCATAACACTATATGATGCTGGTCCTACGAAGTTGTACAAACTGTTCCACTTTATTTCTCATCTCCCTCGAACTGAATTATTCTGACTAATCTCGGCTTCTCTGAAAGATGTTTCGCTCTTGCATTGTCCGCTGTCTGATAACTCAAATATATGTGCATTCTACCAACGATTCAATGCCTTCATGCGCAACTATTCTACACTTTATCGCAATTATGTCTCCTACATGCCGCATCTAGTGCTGCGTACTTGCAATATCTTGTTTCACCTGTCGGGCTCTCTCTTGCATTGTCCGCAGCGACTCCACCAGTTCCTCCTCGCGACCGGAAAATTGAAGAATCATTTCATCTATGTTCCCTGGGGAAAAGATCATCCGAAGTGGATTACAGATATAATTCTACCGCTGGCCAGAGAAAGTGAAGTACATAAAATATCTTACCAGTTTCCTCTGGAACAACGCTCCGAACAAGGGACTCCACTTTTGATCTCAATTCCATCATCAACTTCGCGTCAGTTATCTGCCGCTCATCCAAATCCTCGTAGTTAACATTCGTCTGGTCCTCCAGAACCGACATTCTCGATTCATCATAACGCTTGGTGTCAGACGCTCCTTCGTATTGTGATACAGCCATCAATACGCCTCTCCAATCTCCCTGCTCAACCAAGTTGTTGAGGTCGACTGCACGATCATCTTGAGTGAGTGTCGTCATGGATTGCTGAGAGACAACGGATGCTTGCACGCAACCTAATTCTCGCGCGGAGGGATCGGTCTTTAGTAAAACTAACGTTGTTGCACCCACTGCCGACCAGTCGCCGGCTGCATTAAGCGTGTGGCGAGATAATATACAGAGCCGAATATACTTAGGCAAATCAGTCATAGAAGACAAATACCTCATGATGATAATGCAACATACCTTGAATTGCAGCCTTTAGATCCTTCTTTAGGATTTTCAAAGTTTGGTCACTTACACATGTTGAACTATCATTAAAAGAGTGAGAGAATATCATTTTGATCAAGTCATTTTCCAACGGCACGTGAAAGTAATATAATCTCACCCTTTGGGGTTCTTATATTCCGATGGGAAATCAAACTCAAAGTGCGGTCTGGTCAAAGGTGATATTCAATCATCATTCTTCTTCAACTACACATGGAAATCAATCACATCTTACCGTGGCTTTGTCCGGCGCAAAGAGGATTGAATTGCATTACAAGTCTCCCCTATGCTCGCAAGATGCGACTGCGGCACTTTGGAATTCGTAGATGATACCTTTATCGACGAAGCAACATCGAATTCTGACATTTTCGAGCTGGCGTAACCGGATTCATTGGTCACCTCCAAGACATTNTCGTAGATGATACCTTTATCGACGAAGCAACATCGAATTCTGACATTTTCGAGCTGGCGTAACCGGATTCATTGGTCACCTCCAAGACATTCGTTTCCGAAGGAATTGAATTGAATCCTGTTGCAATTGAATCGCCCAATTTTTCGAGTGAGTCTTGTGATTTATCCTCTAACGAAGATGACGCTTGGACGTAATCTCTGCAATCTGATGGAGCTGGGTTTTCTTGTGACGCTCGAGAATAATTAGCTGTTGATGCCGTGCGATCGGACTGCTTCAATTTCTGATTATCAATACAAGCTGTGCAAGGTGTCGAATGCGAAGTGGGGTGACGTGAATTTGAGCACTTGATAAAATGAAAATTCTATTGGGTTGGATGAATTGCAGTACTTTCTCACCTCTATTTACAGACTTGAACTTTTCGAAATCAACTACTACTTCACTCATGGATGAAATATCCGACTTGGAGAATTCGTCTTCGTTGATTTCTGCTACTGCAGTCAACCAATCATCGTAGGTATCGAGATGCAATTTAGTTTTCACGTATTTATCGAGCGTGTCCGAGCTGAACCGAGAAGAAATGTCATTTTGATTGTGCATCACTGCGAGTGATAAAAAGAAGGATAGCATGATCTCACCTAGAACATACACTTGGACACTGATCAAATGAACCAACGCTGTAGATATTCTCCTCTGGACTCCGCTCTGGGCCTAAACCATCCTGTGCTGTACAATTTAACGAGCTACAGCTCGACGAAGTGGAGTGAGCAGAGCAAGGGTTCCTATTCGTAGATTCGACCATAGAAGAAAATGTCTCATCCTTCGTATCTCCATCGGATACGGAAGAGTCGCCTGGATTGGAGGAGGACAAACTACTCGAAGTGCTTGAATGCGTCAAGAACGGATTCGAAGGAGCCCCTGCAGTGCTATTAGACAAGGTCGAGCCACGTTCGACATCATCCAACGTGCCACGGCCAAATTTGAAAGAGATAGATTCGTTCTCAATCAATTCACCAATGAACACGTCTCCGTTGGATCCATTGGGCCTTTGAAATTTTTCGTTCAGTCTACTATTACGCCGTAAAACTGCCAAGACTGCCAACACCACGATGCCAACCGCAGAGGCGGATGCAATCACAGGAAATTTCCATTCAAAAGAACTGTCATAGTCCATATATTCTCCCTCGACAGTTTCGCCATTGTCAGAGATAAAAACCGACCCTCCCACCAAAACCAATCCACTTTCCTTGGGGAACATGAAGACTCCGTGGTAGAGCGCATCAGCCAAACCGCGACGGAAGGATGCTTCGGTGCCTACTTTCGGTTCTTCTATCAGCATTAAATCAATCCTGGTTTTGACGTTTTGACAGGCCATTGTAGACTCAGCGTTCTTGCACGCTGTGGATTGAGATGGTTATAAAACAGCAAACATGAGTGATAATTGAACAAGAACATCAGCAAAATGGAGAAGACATATTTTCAAGAGTCACCTACCGACATTGTAAATACCCTTAACTTCGACCGAACCGTCGATGTAAACAACTTCCAGTTTCCTCCTATTCTCGTTCACGCGGAACGTCTCTTGCACCACCTCCCTGACCATCGAAGCGGTGGCATCGATTATAAAATCCTTCATTTTATTGAATGGATTGGATCCCGTCGAAATAGAGTCCGCATCAAAACCGAATTTGTTTCCTATTTGATATGTGAACATTATTGGAAGCGTTCCCGTAAAGAGTGGATCTGTGCGATGCGATCATTGTTAACATTTTCATGGCTCCATTATTTCATATACATCAAGGAATTAATAGTAAAACCAATAGACAGTACAATCTTACCATTGTTTGACAAATCAGTGTCATTTCCAAAAGAATTTAGATTAGACGATGGAAAAGAGGTAGGGAACACACCGCTCGAAGGAGGGTCCTGAGAGCTCGGTGCGCTCGAAGGATTCATAATAATTTCAACGTAATCCGAATTTCCGCTAGTCTTCTCGAAATAATCCACCACAGCCCCCGCAATATCATTGCAAAATCTGTTCAAGAAACCCTCTTCTCCAGTCCCTGACTGATAAACATTATCGACCTCGATACCTTCAATGCTTGGACATCCCATTAAGGTATCACCGCAAGCATAGAGGTTATAAATTCCAATGAATTGAGGCTGAAGCATCGAGAACGACGTTATGTTGGTACCCCATTTAGTTGAGACGACACCCGAAAGTGCGACGAATGTGACGAATTCTGATGGCGAGAGAAAAGAATCGTAGTTGGACGAAGAGAGGAGGTCGTAATAACATTTGCGTAGGTCGAGTGAAATTTTGGTCGAGTTGACCACTCGATTACTTTTGCCTCTAGCGACGTCGCTCTCGGTCCTATGTTCCTTCCTCAACTCACGCGACCGTTTTTGAAACGAATCGCCCGAGATTGATTTCCGCGACGACGACGAGACCTCGTCTTTGATGGTACCCGAGGCATCGCACCACAAAATTGCAAAGGGATGTAGCATTGCCAGCTTCATTGTATGCTAGTAGTTCACAGGAAGTATGAAATATCCTCAATCAAGATGAATTGTGTTTCATCTTCGCTCAAAACGAAATGATTTGAAGTGCTCAAAACTCACTCGGTCCTCTCGATTTTAGCAACTGGGATGTCGAAAGGCAGGTAAGAGAGTTGGCGTTATCTACAAGAGTGGGGCCATCCTGAGCATGAACGTCTTCGCTCTTGATTCCGTCGTATTTAAGATGGGTTCTCGTTCATGGGTTCTGGGTGAAGGAACCCAACTAATCGGCATCAAGCCTCTTTTGAATTTTGTTTAAGCCGTAAGATATCCGTTCAAGTTTGAAAAGCAGTTCAGATTTAACGCCAGGTCGCGGGAATCCCATGCATTCCTTTTTGTTCCCGCCACAAAATATTCTTCATTGTTTTGAAGCAAAAGCGTTTCCGATGTCCCCTACCTCTGCCGTTGCGATTCATGGATTAGGGCCATGGAAAGAACATGGGCAAAGCTGATGCAGAGACGAACGACGACGGTCCGGTGCCCCCGATCACGGTCACAAGAGGTACCACGCCACGCAGAAATTTTTTAGTGCATGTTTGGAGGAGGCAGGACTCTATTCAAAACCCGTGTATCGCCAAATTGCAGCTTATAATTTAATATGATATGAGCGTGTTGCGTGTCGTCAACGACGGTCGCGGCCATGACTTGGAGAAAGTCAATTCGGGTGGAGCGAATATTCAATATACATAGAGCATAGAGGATGAAAAGACGGAAATTGATCATTTAAGAAACGAACGAACAAATCGACGAAGCCGAAGATTTGTCTAACTCGGATAGTATATTATTGTACATCGTATTTTTCGCAGAATACTTGGAATATCTTTGAAATTGATGATGAAGGTTGCGTGAGTCGTTTGTTGTTTGGACCGATACGTTTTCGTAATTGACGATCAAAATAATATTGGGACGTTCCCAACACGCCAGAAACATAAAAATTCATGTCGCATACCCGCATACCGCATACTTACATCGCATATCATAAAATCTCATCATAATGTTGCCCAAGAGAAAGAAACGCCGATCGCCCAAGGCGTGACAAACCGTGTCTGATCATTATCGGTGACGATTTAGAAGATTGCATGAGGTCGAAGAGGGTAAACGGTAAAGTGGTGACTACTACTTATAGGTAGCCAAATTTTGTGGATGACACTCCCACCTCGCTTTCTTCAGCTAAATATAAATATATTATCCAGAAAGTAGGAATTGCGATCATATAGTACTAGATCCTATTCTGCCTACCTTTCAGATACGAGATCTGAACCCAAATTCATTCCTACTTATTCGTTTTATTCGCGAACGAAAGTGCTCCAATTGTATCGTGGAGATTTCTGTCTTCAATCATATCCACCTACCCATCCCCACCCTTGCCAAACTTGGCCCGACCCGCCGAAATTCCCAGTGCCATTGAAACGACTCACAAGCCTCGTAGGAAAGACGCAAAAGCCGCGAAATTGGGAGCGCTTGTCCGCCTATCGACAGGAACCTCACTTCGTCTAGGTAGATCGTTATCTCCCGCTTGGAGGTGGGATTGGATTCACGCACATCAGGAACAATGTTGCATTCCTCAGTCGGGATCAATCGGCTCTGCCGGCTGGCAATTCTTTCCCTGTGGTCGTTCGCTGTGGTCAGAGACGACAGCATGTCGCCACTGCTCGTTGTGAGGGCGACAGCCGAAGGGGGGCTTGATGAATATGCCGATCACTTGCATTCGTTGGTATTGGTGAGTGTGTCAAAGATTCCTTCCAAGTCTCTGCTTACTTCAACTCCCTGAAGTAATTTCACACCTTTTCGGTCTCGTTATTCTTCAAGTCCTCCAAAACAGAACGATATCTGGCGATAAATTCCACCCAACCCCAATTCGACCTCCAGAAATGTTATTACAACATCCTTTCCTCAGCCAACTACGATGACTACCTCACCCAATCGGAATTCATAACGTTCGTCCGCCTCTCCTCCAATGATACCTTCGGCGCCGTCAACGAATGGGGAGCCAACATCACTTCGTTTTCCATGCTTCCGTCAGAGTTCATTGGGATGTACAATTTGTACGCTTGCGGAAGTGCCTTAATCGGATGTCCTAGCATCGAGGGGATCGAGGTGGGAGGTAATAATTTGCAGGTTGCGGATGATGGGGACGGTTTGTTGCTGAATATCTGCAGGGATATCTACGAGACTGTTGAGAGTTTGAATGATAAACTGACAACAAGTCCCACAACTGTGCCTGGTACTGGTGTTGTGGAGTGCCCTCCCGAGTATGTTCCCGGTACGGCCTACGAGGCGGGAACGACCGTTGTCAACTCCAACGACGGTTCAGGCGATGAAGATGGGAGAAATTATTATGAATGCAAGGACGATCCGTACACCCCATGGTGCTCTCAGGAGGCGTATGAACCTGGCGTAGGATTAGGATGGGGAGAAGCTTGGATATCGGTGGGAGAGTGTGGCGTCGAGACTGTGGTGACCGGTTCGACTACTGTTGCCACTACAATGACGACAACTGGTACACTTACATCGATTGTTGCAACACTGATACCTGCTTCATTAGCCACAACCGAAGCAGCTTCGTCAGTTGGCACAACAACTACAGATGAAAACGTTGCACCTTCTCTGGCTCCAGTGGTAACACCAACGTCGAAACTGCCCACCGTTATGATAACTGATGGTGAATGATCTTCCACTTATTTGTTCCAACTATCCCACTCCCGTGAATCGTACTAATCATTATTTATTTTCATTTTTCTCTGTTGTGTTTTAGATCCATTATTCACCGGGACCCTGCGCGTCAACTTTACGTACGATATGGGCAATGATATGGCTTTGAATGCAGAGGATATTATGGAGAGTGATGAACTGATGAAATTTATATCAGATTTCACAACAAATTTGACTGTGCAGGTCGTCTATGATTCTTTTGGTGGGGCTCAAGAGAGGGAGGTCAAGAGACAAACTGGGGACGGCATTGTTGTCGAACAGTCCCACTCGAGATCTTTTGGCGGTATTCAACGTGGATTGAGATTGTATGTCAGGTTTCAACGCAGACTCGAGGTCGTTTTTCCACCGGGGAGTATGGCTATCAACAACTTAAAGGATATAAGTGAGTTGACGAATATTCATGTCTGATATGTTCTCACTTGCTCATCATCACTTCACTGCATCTCTATAGATTGCCCTAGTTCACAACCTGGCACTGTTCTCTGTCAAAAAGTTTTTTGTGCCGTTGACTTGGTACTCTCCAATGAGCCCAAAGCCAGAACTGAGCTTACTTTTCTCAAGAACCTGTACGGCGCGATCGATGACGGGGCATTGAGACATCTCGAAAGTAGTGGAATCGTTTACACACATTCTTCTCTCTCCTCGCTGGCTGTGATTCCTGAAATTATTGATGAAATACCCGTTGACGGAGATTCAGGTGGTGAAAGCAAGAATTGGGTTGTGCCAGTCAGCATTACCGTTGCAGTGGTGGGGGTATTGCTTCTCTCACTTCTAGCAGGTCTGCTAGTAATGAAAAGAAAGCGCGAAAGTGATAGATCAATTTTTGAAAAATCATTGGATGATGATGATGATCTAAATAACGACATGGTACACTCGGGATCAGGACATTTCAAGATTGGGGGAGAGAGAAATATTTCGCGCGTCGACCTTGAGGGGGATGTGTATTCAACAGAAAATCCCTTCATTCAAATGTCGTCTTCGAGCGAAAGCTCATCTGAAGACGAATCAAGTTCAACAGAAGATATTGACGACACACCATCACCAGAGTAAGTTTGAATGTGCCAAAACTATGGCTTTCCAATGTATGTGTTTGTCTCATTTACTCTAGTCATCACAGCAGTACGAGGATTCACCACATGGAAGATATTTCGAATCTTCAACCTTATAAGTTGCCAACACTTCAAGAGGTAAGCAACGATAGAAATTCCGACGAGTCTTTAGAATCTTCGAAATCCATGTATAGAGCGGGAGTTGAATCGCTTTTAAAAGAAAATTGTCCCGACCAGTTGGAACATATTGATGATTTGATGAATGCGTACGAAGGTAGGGAGGAGGATCTCATCGATAAGCTATCCACTATGTGGTCCGCAACGAAACAATCTTCTGTGCCTACGAATGAGTCTGGCCGTAGCGATAATTCACCATTGGTATTTGATTCAAAATATTCCAAAACATTATCCACCAGTGACAATGGATATAATCGTGAAGGGAATGATAGTAATGTTGCCTCTGGTCAAAATCAGTCTTCGGATTCATCAAATAGTGACTCGTCCAGCGCCGGAAACTCTGAGTGGTCGACTGATGAGGGTCTTTCCTCTGTTGACGCATCGGCTGACACAGATGCTTCTTTGTTACATACGACACCGCCCTCCTTGATTGCCGCGATCGGAGTGGCATCAAATATTACAAAACAAGCTGGGATAAGAGACGATGGCTCAATCAGTTCAAAAAGTGACATGGATGAAGACCAGGGAAAGGTAACGAGAACTGATTTAAATGAAGCGATACAAGGTGGGTTCATCAACGGGCTCTTGGTTGTGTTTTTAGGATACATCATGCAGCTCACAATTTATATTGCTGTTTTGCGAATGAATAATTAGCCGGTGATTGGTCGGCAGTCAGTGCTACAGCACGCTTACTAGCGAGTATTGATCCCGTCAAGATAGACGGAAAGTTAGACCTTTCTGACACCTCAATAGACTCGGATTCTTCCTATGGACAAAGATCACTTGATCGTGCTTCTGAATTCGCGAAACTTGTCGAAGAAGGAGATTGGGAAGGAGTGATGCAGGCAGCGGCTCAATATGAAGGGACATCCGACACTTCCAGTTTAATGGAATTGAGGAAATCTTTAGTTGATGACGCATCCTTGGACGACGGCGATAAGTACAAGTGGGAGACTTTATCGATTGAAGACAATCCAGAACTGAGAACAGAGGTGGAATCACTCGTTCGAAGTGTTGTACCAGACGAACTTGGTTAGTTTCTCGATTTGTTCCCATTGCATTTTAATCATCTTTGCCGCCAGGTCTAACTTCCTCACTTCGAACTTCAATCCAGACAATATTGACGAGATGATGCTACAATTCAAAGGTCGGGAACAAGATCTCCTTAACACGCTTCGGACAATGCAAGATCAAAAAAGCAATACACCAACAACTCCTCCAAACGACGATGACGTTTCGCCTGGACTAACTCAAATAAATCCCGATATATTCGAAAGCGACTCGAACAAATCACCCTGGTGGGACGAATCGTCTCTCATTTCTTCACACCCGAATGGATCGGAGAGAAGTTTCAGCAGTCAGAGTCGAAATTCACGGTACGATGAACCAAGGACTGATAAGGACGGATTCTGAGGACTTCTTACTCGTCACATCATACCCAAGCCAGAAATACCACATATTTGCTATTTGTTAGTCCAGTGTAAATGAATCATCTATTTATTTTTCTTTATCGTCACATCTGATAACTGTGATCAAATCGCTGTAAGCAATCCTACATATGCCACAGGTCCTAAATCTTAACCTATCCTTACTAGAGCACGCACTTGCATCACCTACACTTCCACATCAGGACATTAGAACGCAACCCATAGGCTTGTAGTAGTCTTCCTTGCAACATCGCAATCCTCGGCATAAACCCTCTCTCCCCTCTTGGGATGATGATGTTGAGTCAAGCATCTCTCAATTTCTGACTTTTTCAGCTCCAAGTTCTCAATAGGCTGCAATTCAAACTCTACTTCAGGATGAAATCCTAGCCACATCTGTGTCTTGGACCCATCGCAGGTTTCGAGGTGCACATCCCTGCCATTGCGAGACATGCAAAAATTGCTCCCAGCCATTTGAATTGCATCCCCCTGGTCATCTACCCCAACGAACGGACTCTTCGCAACAATGTTAAATTGGACAGTGGGCTGCTGCTTCTTGCCGGGAGTGCAATCAACTATAGCAAGCATCGTTCCTTCCTCGCAATGATCCTCAATTTCGCAAACGCGGTCGACGAAAATGTTGTTTTCGCATGTCGCGCAAGCCAAACACCAGAAAGTTTCAAATTCCGATTCTTGCCAATAATATCCTTGCTTCCACTGTAATCGGAGTCTGAATGTTAGGGATGATGGGGAGGTGGACGGAGAAAAAGCGGGTGAGGAGGATGGCTGGAAGGACGAGCTGAACGGTGATATCGAGAAGCTTGGATTGGATCGAGTCGGAGAGTTACTCGGGGGTGGATTCACAATTTGGAATGCCACTGTGGTTGGTGCCTCTGAGGACATTCTCCATGCCGCTGGATTTTCAGTTGGAACGATCGATGCTTGGTCAAACGAAGGAGAAGAAGTTTTCACCGAGTTTCCCATATCAAAGGAGGGAGAAATGCTCGATGTCACCGGATTTGTCGAAGGAATCGTTGATAGTGGTGTGGCTGGGGTCGACCATGGAATCACCGGCGGTTTTGTGCTCGTCGAACTTCCCAAACTTGGAGGCGATGAAAGATCAGACACAGGAGAAGGCAATCTCAATGCCGATGGAGTTGCAGTCGTCGATTGAATCATTGAAGGGCTGGGGCTCGAACTTCCCAAACTATGGGACGATACACTTTTAGTCGAAGGAGACGGTGTCGATTGCGACGGGAGCACGATTGGTTTTCCTCTGAGTGCATCGTCATCGATTTTGTTACCACCGTCAGTCTTATTGGTGAATGCTCCATTTCTTTGATCGACGATATCATTTTGATCCTTGTTGGCATCGCGTCGGAGCTCGACCCCCGCAACGATGCCCCACGCAATCAGGGCTCCAACGGTAACGATAAGGCTTCCTCCGATGACCTTCATTGCTCTTAAACGACGATTAGCTTCGACTGGGGAGATGGCATCTCGAATTGGAAGCTGGTTTCGACACATGTTGTATAGAATTGTATTTTATGATTGATTGATTTTATGAGATCTGTCGAGTGCCGACGACGAGATTTGGCATACCTTGCCACAACAGTGTTTGTGTAGTTGCTACAGGTCTTGCAAACCAATGATGCACGTATTTCGTTTTTGATTCGTCTCGATTGTCATTGGTGAAAATAATTTCTTGTCATATCTAAGGAAGCGATAAATATGAAATCTTTGGATGAATTCTGAAGACGGTTGCGGCCATTGATCCAATAGCATTCAGCAATCATGAATGCAGGATGAGAGTTTTCGAGGAGTCTTTATTCTAGAGCTATCTTAAAGGATTCAAAAACGGTCATACACAACATGGCATTTCGACGACGATACCCTATCGAGTGTTGGCGGACAAAAAAAATACTTAGGGCATTCTAGAACGATACACACGATATCATCGGTATCCTGATACCGATGGGGTGGTCGCTTCCGGAAGATACAGATACAGAGACTGACGCATGTTCTACATGCGCAGGCA
>JALLPF010000495.1:0-10461 GCA_036939455.1 Cyclotella distinguenda | reverse complement strand
AGGAGAAAAGGTGGGATGACAATTGAGTTGCATCCCTGAAAGGTATCTGTGTTGTCGCCAACTGGGGCCTTCAAATCGTCTCTTGAGGAGATGTTGTAAAGGACTTGTTTGCTGGGGCATTGAAAATTGCAATCCGTGATTAGGGAGGCTGTGTCGAGGATGATGCTGTAGGCTTGGTTGCCGCCCCCGACCAGACAGACGATTTTGTGTTTTGGGACAAACTTGTTCCCTCCGAAATTGAACGGGTTGTGGCAGACTAGGATTTCGTTCCGATGTGTGGAGATTAGGAAGGAGGTTTCAAGGCACTCGGCTAAAGCCCTGAGCTTATTCTCAGGATTTTCATTCATTCCCATCAAATCGAAAAATTCCGCCATGCGTTTATTCCCTTCAACGTTGGATGGGAGGTTCTGGAACCATTTCAACCAGCAATTGTGTAGTGTCATTTTTCCAATTAACGTTGTTATTACTATAAACTAAACGAAAGACTATCGGAATCAAACGACGTAGGTCTTGACTGTTTCACTTCTGCAACTGCTATCGAACTAATTCGATCGAAACAATGATCGCGAAGCAAAGATCGAAGAACCAAATTCAAAATTTGAGATCACTTTTTGTGAAAGCGAATTACTTAGTTGAACCTCAGAGCCTTTTAACAAGACTATCGGAACCAAACGACGTAGGTCTTGACTGTTTCACTTCTGCTAACTGCTATCGAACTAATTCGATCGAAACAATGATCGCGAAGCAAAGATCGAAGGACCAAATTCAAAATTTTGAATACGATTCGAAACAAATTTCAATTCGGTCCTTATGTCCTGGACCTCCGATTCTCAGCTTCATTTCCAAGCTGCCATCATGTCTGACGAAGCTCCAATCATCAAAAGAAAACCTGGATCTGGTAGGAAAACAAAAATAACTCCAGAACAGTTTTCCGAAATCATCAAAACTGTGCCTTTGCACAAGCGTAAATCATTGCGATGCTTAGCACAGGCATCCCGCATCCCCAAGTCCACCATCTTAGGTTACTTCAAAAGAGGATACCTCCGACGCGTCGAAGATAGTGAGTTCTGGCTTTGCGGTGACGTCACAGACGGCAAGAAAATCATTGAGAGTCTAGAGGCTGACAACAGTCAGATCAGCTGAGCATCATCCACGATACAAGGAGCAATAAAAAAATAGAAAAAATATCATGAAGGATCATGGCAGTCTGCATTACACCCATCGATTATAATAATTACTTATCTATGTTTTTCATTGTTTGTGTCGAATCCTTTCACTGAAGTACATTCCAACCCTAAGCAACTTCTCGTGTAGGCTCATGGCATATAATGCCAGCGACGCAGCGATATCTGCTTCTTCTTTTGCCAGATCATAATGCCGTTTTGCAAGAGGGAAATCTTGAGTGAGACCAAGGCCCCATTCATACATGAAACCCAGATTAAAGTTGGCCCTTGCAGATTTGTGATCTTCTGCAGCCTTGCGATAGTACTGCGCGGCAATGGCCAAGTGATTGTGATCAATTTGGTTTAAGTCTGTGGGTGGACCCGTGACAGAATACTGATGCGAGTCACAAACTCCAGGTGCTCCTTCCTCAGAGGTGCATGACAAATCAGATGACACCTCAACGCTTTGATTCGATATAAAATTAAGAAGCACTTTTGTCTTGCGTATGATCCAGCTCCATAGGACACTGAAAGCCTCCTCAGGATAGAGGATGTATCTAGACCATTGGAATGGGCCAGGAGCGAAATATAACGCCTTGCCATCAAAACTCTGGACAATTATTTGCTCGCTGTGGTGGAAACCACTTGTAGCATTCATTCTTGTCGATGAGTTCCTCATGCGACCATAATAGTAGAAATCGCCCACTCGCAAACATGCTTCCAGATTTCCTTGTCTCGCAGCCGCCCTCCACAAGCGAATGCTAAAGTTGTCGTGACAAAGTCAGTTCAATTATGAGTATTGAAAATAAAACAACGTGAGACTGACGTTGCCCGATATTCAGATCAGCGGTGGACTCTACATACCTTGCATGTGTGCATGCCACTGTTGTCATACCCAAGCAGTACCCTCTCTCCAATAAAAATGCCGCATTAAGCTGTCCCACAATGCTGCCCGTCTCAGCTGTTGCGAGATAGTTTCTCAACGACGAGTCGAAGTCCCCAGAATTATACTGTTTCCAGGCAGCCCGATTACGTCGAGACACAGTGTGACCCGAGTCAGCGATCGACTTGTAATATTTTAAAGAAGTGACACAAGATTGGCGCACAGCTATTGTGGGTCGCCCAACCTTTTTGGGAACCTCAGCTCCAGTGGCATAGAGCATGGCAAGCTTGTGCTTGGCTTGGATATGTCCCTTCGAGGCCGCGCGGGTCAATTCTTGAATGGCCACATTGTAATCGGATGCAGATGGGCCGTTATAGGTGTCATGATACAAAGGTTGTTGGTGGCGATGAACAAGATAATTTAGTTGAGACGATGAACGAATGGGTGATATGTCAGGGGGAATGAATGGCAACGTGGGGTTGGTATCGTCTTTCTTAAACATTTCGTTGTTCAGTTCTGTCACCATCCAACCCAATCGCAACATGGCATAATTGTACTGTCCATCGGCATCCCCGAGGTCTTTGGATATCTCGAACCATTTTCGTGCATCATTGACGTTTCGTTCGATCAAACCTTCAACTCCGAACAGTGATATCAAGCCCATGCCGTTGGCACAGTGGCGTTCGCAAAACTTTACGTCATCAGCATCGTTATTATTATTTGCTTTCTTTTTCTGCTCAGCGATGGTTGGGTCAAAATCACAACAGGCAGAGCAGGTAGGGTTAAGATGGGGGGCGAATATGTGAAATAAACGACCTATAACTCTTACAGTTTTCATTTTGTCTTTGCAACCCTCAATCCCTCCAGGAGTCCCTCGAAGGAAGTACGTATAAGCTTTTCCCAAATCCCGCTCCTGAGGACTCATACCAATACCCCAGACATGCATCAGTCCTGCAATCCCTCCACCTTCCCAGCTACATTCGCATCGTATGGTAAATATCACATGAGCTAGAGATGTGAAGGAGCTGCACAAAAGATGCAACTTAACACTTACTGGTTGTAATCTCCGCATATCTCGTAGTACTTTAAGGCCAACCTCAAATCTTGCTTCACACCCCGTAATCCTAAATGATAGAAATTAGCAATCGTAAAGGCGGCCACCAAGTCAGGCTCCGGTGAGCGAGTTCGTGACGCCAACATTCTATAATACTGTAGTGCTTCTTCAATTTCATCCGGTTTGTTGTGATGCTCTAATGCCACCGATGCACCACCGTGCATGTGTATTTCGGCCAAACGATGCTCATCGATGGGTGGTAACACTTTAGCCTTCGTCGATCCTGTCTCGTACATGTCCATGATGCCATTTGCGGCCGCCTCATAGTAAGCCAATGCCGTGGGGCATGTCCCAAGTACGCCATAGTGGGATATAGGAGTCGTCCCATGAATGTTTGATGAACCACCGTCCGTTGTGGAATATCCCATCGAAAAGAACTGTTCATCCATTGAATCGACAATCTTGGTCATTCCCCCCGTCGCAGAGTACAAATGTCGAAATCCCAGCGCCATGGCCGATTCAACATTCCCACTCATCGCCGAAAGGTGCCACAAAACGATTGCACGTGACAGCTGCTCTCCTCCGGAGGAGAAATCCTCTGGTGTATTCAGTGATGATCGGGCGAGAATAGAGGTCAAATTGTCATCGGCGTTGTGCAATGTAAACTCTTGCCATGCTGCAAATCGCTGAATCAGAGAATGATCCGAGAGTGGAAGTATCCCAGAAACCAGGGAATTTGCAACCATTCGTTGGGCCTCAGGATGTCCGAGTTCAGCAGCTTTTTCGAGGTGGTACAGTCCTTCGAGCGCCATGCGATCTTCTTTTGACAAAATTTCACCATCGGAGGGCGTTGACTCAGACGTGCTCAACAATCGTGTTGCCCTGTATACTGTGGCATCATCACGGCCAGATTCATCATGTCTCGACAATAGACTTCTTATAGTTCCGTAGATACTAAGCAGTTGACCCCCAACCCTCGTATTGCTCCATGAAAAGATATCTTCCTCATTTCGCATTTTATATTTCTTTGCATCGACTCCTCCACTTACTGAACCGTTAACCTCATCGCGGTCCAGATCTACGCCCAGCACCTCATAGAGGGAACCTATTGCATCCCAATACAATTCATGTGCAGTTCTTAGAATCAAGCGAACCACGGAGGCATCTTTCGCTTCTTCGTTCCTTAGCCTTCTCTTTACACGACGACGGGAATCCCTGTAACTCATCATACCCACAAACGCTACACCCCTTCCGCCATGGCCCACACTCTGATGATACCCGCCCTCGAAGACCATTTCCGGGATCGCATTTCCCCCGTCAACTAGCCTATCGAAATTTGAAGATACCATTCGTAAAGCCTTGGCAAAGTGTGCATCGGCAAGGAGTGCCACAGAGTTTGAGTGCGGAGAATTCTTCGGAGGGAATTGAAGCTTCGAATAAGTGTCATTGTGCAGGGGAAATTCATCGAGGGGACGGATGAATGATTTGTATTTCCCAAGGGTTGGACGGAGTCGTTCTTGTTGGAGGAGTTGATCGTGTTGAACATGGAGAGGTGATGATTGTTGCTGGGAGGAGGAAGAGGAAGAATATGATGAATCGTCGATTTCATTTCGGTAGAAATTTAACTTGTCTGTTTTGTGTTGGTGCGATGGATGTCTATTCTGCAGCTTCTCATTTGAACTTCAAATGTAGGGAGCAAAGTTATCGTTGAGTTCATGATGATAATAGGGTCATGAATAAACGAATGAAAATACATGGACGTAATATATAATATAACGTTCGCAGAGGGAATTTCAATCTCATTAAAGTTGCATTGCGCTGGTCGCGGAAAGCGTACACAATGCACAAAATTCTTCAACGCTATTGGTTGGGACCTTGTTCAGTAGATACAAGGTCGACTATTCTCTCGTGTCGAGACTTGGGACACCTCGTGTGACATCGGACAGCGCCAATAATTAAAAATTCCAGGAAAAGTCGATCGAAGTTCGTGGTGCAATACCAGAGTGCACAATATGCAGTATCGCATTTCAAACAATGTTTTAATAACAACGAATCGCAATGAATGTAGAAAAGTCACACCCACCCACGCTTCTGATCGACGATGTACCGCAGCGTGGCGTTGAAACTACCAAGAAAAAATACGATGCAGACAAGTAGAATGAGGGCGGTATATTTGAAATATCTGGATGTTGCTGCCATCTTTCAACGAGTTGGATTGAGCGCTGGATTGACGTCGAGTTTTTTCGAAGTTTTCTTGGGGTTCGATGGAGTCGATAGAGTCGATGTTGGTGACGATTGGGACAACGGGTTTCTACCTACTTATACGTACTCACGTACTTATACTACTACTTATACTTATAAGTACTTACTTTATGTACCAGCCCGCCGGTCCATCCATACAATTTCGTGACGTAACGTAACCATCATCACCAACGCCAGTTAATCCATCACAAGACACCGTCCACTCGAACAACCCAACATATTATAAGTATTCATTTGTCTTCGGCGGTGCCTGGCGCAAAATTGGTTGAAATGGAGATGATGTTTTAGTCGTCTCATTGGTACGATTCCATTCTATTTTTGAGTCCTGATCATATTCATGATCATGTTGTTTATTCTCATATTAAAAGGACCATACTCACAGTGACAAACCGAAACAACATGTCAAGAAGTTCACAGATGACCCGATCCTTTAACAGCAAGATTCGCATTACACTCTCAATTAGACACTCATTATCCATCTTGACAATGTCGACAGCTGTATGGTTCCTTCTTACAACAACTCACCATCTGCAACAACCGAAATTCGCACTTGCACTCTCCAATCCCAAAATAAAAATTCCTACCATCAAGGGATCATCTTCGCATCACCCTTCTACAACGACATCACAGAACCTGCCGATTGCAGACAATTCACCGGACCGAAACATCAACAATCGAAAAACAAAGCAACGACGAGCTGCAACATTTCGATCAGCCAAAGCCTTCAATTCGAAATTGACCCAATGCGGGGATGCGTCCGAACTGCTATCTTGTTTCATGGAACAGTCCTCCTCCCAATCCGAACACGGAGGGGTCTCCTCGGCATCCACTCACTTATCAGGGGCTGACAGAATAAACTCGGTAAATTTCTCCACATGCCTCCATCGTCTTGCGCGGTTCGCCGTGGACGAAGAGGAGAGGAGGCGCACACTCTCCGATCCTCGATTTGCGTTGTTGGTTTGTTCCATGGCTGAGATGGCCGCTGGGGTGAATTCGACGTTGTCGGTGGTTGAGGGAAATTCTACTTTGAAGGAATGGGATTTGGAGGAACTCAAGTTTGTCGATGTCGGGATGAGGGAGGCGGAGGATATCTTAAACACAGCGGTACGCTTGGGATCAGAGGGCGCGACCGGTCGGAATGATCATGAGCATCCCCGAAGAGAGAGGATGAAACATTTGGCATTGGACGCAATGAGCCGATTGTCATCCTCCGAGAAAAAACGTGGATTTTCTTCGAGGGAGTGTTCTAACATTTGCTGGGGATTGGCAAAGATCCGGGTGGCACCTCCTTCCAAAGCGTTTCCGCTAGGTAGAGTCGTTAACATGGACATATCTCCAAGTGGAAACGAATTTAACGCCGCTGATGCAGGAAACAGGCGGAGATTTAATTCACTCGATGAAATTTCATTGGATGTGTTGTCATCTTCACTCAAGGTTCGATCGCACTTGTTCGAAGAAGCACGTAAACGAAACATCGGCTCGAGCAGCGGATCCATTGGCGGATGGATCCCCGATCTTTCACGCTTAGCTGGGAAATTGATGGATTTTTTCGCTGTTCAAATCACAGAAGAATATTTGTTTCGCAGCAAAACAGAAGAATGTGATAGCAGCAGCCACGGGAGCAAAGGTTTCCGAGATCAGTCTTCCTTTAACTCCCAGGAGATGGCATCGTTATTGTGGGCTTTCGCCAAATCACAACGTGCTGATGATATCCTTTTCAATACAGTGGCTGGAGAATTGATAAGACAAACTGAATTGATGAAGAGTCGTGCCACTTTACCAAAGCCTCAAGAGTTTTCCAATACTATTTGGGCTTTTGCTACTGCTGGAATACGAGGAGACACTCAGGTAAAAAGTAACGAGTCCTCTCCTTTTCGATTTGATATTCCCTCGTCTATCGACGTTTAATCACTTACATTTGTTATCATTGCATCGTCACAGGTGGCATTAACAAAATTAATCGCCGACTCTCTTGATGACGGCGACGGGAAGTTCTTTGGTTTATATTTCAAGCCACAAGAATTGGCTAACACTGGTAAGAGAATACATAAATGAATCTCAACTGATATCCGTGTATGATCTTGACTCATTCATCAACTCTCCTTCCGCATTCTAGCATGGGCTCTTGCTACTCTGCATTCCAAGGGGACTCAAGCTGATGGAAATTGCGAAGATGCGCTCTCAGCGTCTGAAACAACCGACGACGACGGCGTCGTTCGAATTCTTCGATGGGTAGCTAAAAATATTCAACAACAAGTGCAGATGTTCAAACCGCAGGAACTTTCTAATTCTGTTTGGGCGTATGCGACGGTTGGTTTCGGCTACGACGAATCATGCGGTGCAAATGCACACAATGACTATGTTCACATCATGTCGGATTCCCCACTCGAAGATAAAACTTTGGTTTTCGATACGCTCGAAATAATTGCAGATGATGCATCATCTCGGTTGGAGAAGTTCAAAGTCAAGTTCAACGCACGAAAGATTTTATTTGTTGCATCAAAACCGTGCTAATTTTTTTACATCTCATCAACTCTTCAGGCTCAAGAAATTAACAATCTTGTAAGCTGCAGCGGAGAATTTTTACATTTCCTTGCGTGCGTATTCAGATGATTTCTAATGTGATATTTATTGACTCGTCACTGTAGGTTTGGGGTTTCGCTAGACTGGGGCACAGAACAGAAAAAGCAGACAAGCTGTTCCTTGGCATTGCTGGTGAGCAATTATCTCATGTCATTCTCCATTATTTGTTTCTAGGACGTTGGCATGTTTCTTAACATGTCGATCACACTGCAGGTGAACTATCTCGGAGAGTCCACCAATTTAAACCGCAAGATATTGGGACAACCCTGTGGAGTCTCGCCACTGTTGAGTGCTACGACTTTGAAGCATTCTCTGTAGGGGCATCAAGACTAAACTTCCAACAGATTCGGCTATTCAAACCTCAAGAGATGTCGAATACACTGTGGGCCCTTGCAACCGCTGGTTTTGCTCCAGTATTCACTCACATGTTTGACACGACGCTGGTTCCTACACATGAAAGACCATCAATGAGGGATATTAAGGAGGACCCCATAACAGAGTGTTTCGCTGCAGTTGCCGGGGAGACTATGAGGTAGGAAGCCTCTCAATTTCTTCAAGTTGTAGTAACTTTCTGATATCTTTTTCAATCCCACTCGTATTCCTACCACCACAGACGACCCCATGAATTCAAACCCCAAGAATTGAAGGACGTGCTGTGGGCCTTCTCAAAGGTTAGAATTTCTTCTCAACCACACATTTTGACAATCATTCATTTTTATCTCCAATTCGATTACACCACTGGTTTTGTAGATTGGCATCCGCCATCCATCTCTCTTCAAGAAGATAGCGTAAGTGAATGACGTCCCGTGCTCGAGTTCGGTTTTTCCGACAATTAATGATGTCCCCATCCAATTTTTCACAAATGATGCAGGGAACATATTGTAGGTAGTCGTGGATTTTCATCTTTTTCGTCTCAGGGACTTGGTAATACTGTTTGGTCATACGCCAAGCAGGCTCAGTTATCTCTTGACGTGATCGAGAGTTTAGGCCTCAGCAGCGTCAAAGTCTCCACAACAGGGAGGTTGGCAGTCTACGAAACATCTTGCCTTGACATTGGTGAAAATCTGATAAAGTTATTATTCTGTCGAGTCGCAGAAGCAGGCCTCGACATGGGCCTTGATCGGTTTAAGACTCAAGGTGGGTAAGCATTTCGAGAGCTCGCGCTTCTACTGAATTCCTCAACCTGATCTGCTTTCTATTCATTAAAACACAAAAATTACATAGATATTTCAAATACATGCTGGGCCTATTCAACTATCGGGTTATTGCATTCAAAGTTTTTCAGAGAGGTAGAACATCAGGTGATTTCCCGGTTGGACATATCATCGAAACAGACGAAACCTCCGCTAAAAGGACAAGAAATTGCGAATATTCTTTGGAGTTTCGCTACTCTTAATGCCCAACCAAGACCTGAAATGGTTGATGCCCTCTCGTCTTACATCTGCATTTTGTGTCGAGGAAAAGACGGCCCTAACGTATCATCAATCGCGAGGATATTTAAACGGCAAGAACTTGCAAATATAGCCTGGTCCTGCGCTGTCATTGGACAATACCCTGCCGACTTAATGAATATGATGTACATGGGCATGTTTGGCTCCGCGAACGATCCTCAACTGACGAACACAATTTTTGGTGACAACGGCTTGCACAAATCATCAATAATGACAATGTATTACGTTCAATTCGCAGCTGATGTTGAGGCTCCTTGGTTGAAACTCTCTCTGCCACATAGATTCCCTGTCGGTTGGGGCGAAGATGGGACAAATGAGTCATCTCGATCGATGAAAGGAAATGAAGATGATCTCAAACAAACGACCTCATCAATGCTGACACTTACAATTAGCAAGCTACAGCGAGAAGTTAGCGAGACTCTGATTCAAGTGGGCTTTGACAATGTGCTTGAACATGTCATCGATGCACCTGTTGGAAAACAGGAAGAAGCCTATGGAACCGACAGCATCCCAAACAATCCTGAGGAATTCCTCTCAATCGATATAGCCAACGTGGGAGATCGATTAGGTGTGGAAGTTGACGGACCCGGACATTTCGTAAGGTTAATAGATACAACCGAGGAAACATCGTCTTCTACCGGTCTATTTGGACACTGTAGTGAAAACCGCGTCAATGGACCCACCATTTTGAAGCATCGACTGTTGACACACTTGGACTGGAACATATATCATTTGTCATACTGGGAGTATCAAAGTCTGGGTGGCAACAAGGAGAAAGAAATGGCCTATTGTAAGAGAATTTTAGATCATCTAAATAACGTGAAATAAACAAGAGAGCTCATGTTGTTATTAGTAGTAGTAACTTTAGTACAATGACATCTGTGGATTATTCAGAATAGTGAGAGGGTGGGAGAATGCAGTTCCCGTTCCGTGGGCAACTTGTCCACGTTAGTGTCTTTCCTCCTGGTGACGAGATTTTTGTCTTTAGCATTGACTGTGCCTCTTTGGCCGGCATGAAACGTAAGATTACATACGTTTTGCCCCTTGCCCTAGCCTTCAGCATAG
>JALLPF010000492.1:0-12156 GCA_036939455.1 Cyclotella distinguenda | reverse complement strand
TTCTACAGAATGCAGAAATCGTATTCTATTCTACAGAATGCAGAAATCGCATTCTCATAGAAAGTGGAAAAGCAAGTTCTTAACGAAATGTGCAAGATGATCTATTGCTACATCACTTTTTTCAAAAAGTGTCAAGTAAGTAGAAAGATACGGAAGTCAAATTTTGTTCTTATTAGGAGTATTTGTGAGAAACAAGACAGTAGAAGGTTTGCAAATACCTAGGGCATTCACTTGTCGACTGATGAAAAAAAAATACCATCTTTCGATACATTTTTCATTTAACCTTTAAACTGCATAACAAATAATCATTAAATCTAATAATTTGCGAAACAAGATCCCTTAAGTCTATAAAATCCGGAGGGGATTTGGGGAGACGTGAGAAAATTGTAGGTGCGTTTCTTGCGGAAATTGCCAGTCTCAAAGGCCTCCACAGCAGGGGAACCGTCTTCATGATTCAAAGACGCATTCATGCTGGAAGGAACGATAGCAGTAGGTTCAATCCTAGCCGCATTGATAGTGTCTAGGGCAAAAACATTAAAACCTCTGGGGCGCTTCTCCACCGAGATGCTATCCTTCACATATAGCCTACCGCAGACAACATAAGCAAGAGGAACACCATCCGTGACACGGACAGTCATGAGGAACTTGTCAAACATTCGTATAGTCGTAATGATTGACTTTCCACCTTTTGAATCATGTGTCATAAGATCCTTGGGAGAGATCATCCATTCCTTCTCAGTTCTGCGGATGTTGCGAGCAGACTTGATTCAATCAGCATCAAGGCTGTCAAGGTTTCGACAGGATCCACCTTGCAGGATATGCACTTGAGATGTCGGAAAAATCATGAGATGGTCCGAATCTTATCCATGACAGGCTGGGGAATCACAAGGCAAGTATTACGTTGACCGAGATGATTATCAAACACTTGCGTCCACAAGCTTGATGATGCAAAGTCATCATCATTGTAATCGGCGATACTTGCAAAAGAATCAAATGAGAACACGTGCACAAGAGCACAAGCATCAACATGCTTCAACCCAACATCATTGCGCAACATTCGCGCCACATGATGGGCTTCACGGGTCTTGGGAACAAATCCATTTTCCTTGGTGAATCTTGTCCCTCCCGCCATGCCTTCAGAGGTCTGAGAGGCCTCTCCCATGGAAGCATCATCCTCAGCCTCACCACTCCCACTATCACTGCCAGAGTAATCAGGGTCACCATCGCCACCGCCATCTGGAGCTTGATCTGGACCATGAACGGATCCAGTCTCACCACCAGAACCTTCGGTGGACTTCTGCTCATTGTTTTCGGCAACCTTGGAGGACGGCTTACGGGTACGAGTGGTGGCATCTCGACCAAGGACATTAACCTGTGGTCCCGCAATGAATGATGCCATGGTGACATCATCATCGATGCAACAATCAGTCGGTTCGTTAGCCAAAACAGAGAAGCTAATCGAAGAAACACTGATATTATTGTTACACAAAGTGCAGCGACAATTACATTTCGCCTCGAGGGAGGACTTATTGCCAGTAGGGCAGCTACATTTTGCCTCAGGGGAGGACTTATTGCCAGTAGGGCAGCTTACATTTTGCCTCAGGGGAGGACTTATTGCCAGCATGGCAAGACACCGCGGCAGATCCAAGCATAAGACCCTGTCCACCACCATGACAAACACTTTTTGCCTCGAGGGAGGTCTTACCGGCAGCAGAGCCCGTCATTCCATCATGACCAACACTTTTCGCCTCGAGGGAGGGCTTACCGGTAGCGGACCCCGTCATGAATGACTGATAACCATGTCGAAGCAGGCGAGATGCCATATACGACCGCTTGACGACCCGAGCTTGCTCATCAAAATCAACACCATGAAAAGTTAGATCATCAATGGCAAAAAGGCGAGCATTATCACAGTCACCTATCACTGACACGAACCATGCAAGGTTCAATCCCAGTGACGTCCGCATCGCTGCGGAGCCGTCAGACCGAACTGATAGATCTGAACGAGCCAACAACTTCGAGGTCTTAGCAGCGGACATTGGGTCTGATAAACTATAAAATCCGGAGCGGATTCGAGGAGACATAATAACTAATTGGAGATTCTTTGGCCGTTGCCCACAATCACCGCTGTCGCGAGTGAAGGGTATTCTCTTTACAAGATTATAACATCGAACAACCGCATGTTCGACCGATGCTGTACCAAGTTACATGCATCACGTGACAATATTATTCTCATCTTTACTTGCATACTAAAGATATTACCACTGATCCACTCGTATGCATCCTGCGTAGCACGTTCGTACCAACTCGCTGGTTTAGAATCTTCCAGAACCTAACTACCTCCGTACCTCGTAATATTATAAACACTCTAACTCCAAAGGGAAAATGAAGTTGTCAAAAATAACAAATACTAATTATAGAAATCAGACACAGTAAAACTCACGATGAAGCCGGCTGGGCCTCCGTAGATAAAAAAGGCAAAGAAGGAAATATTCGAGAAAGGACAGATCAGAAGATGACAAGATACGGTCTGATCAAATTGTTTCAACAACTGACTGCTCATGGAATGAACACAAGGGCCACGGTATTGTACCATTAATGCGCCGATTCACGTCAAGAATTTACCATCCTGTCAAGGATTGTGTCACAAGATATTCCTTATGATTACATTTTAGAGGTTCAAGATTACTTGGGTACGTATGCAATTTTTTATTATTCAAGAATGTGGAAATATCATGTCAACACCGCACTGGACATCTCGTACAGCTGGTCATAGTAAGGATTTCACACGTTGAGATGTCTGAAAAAGTCTAAGTCTATTCGGCACCTCTGCTGGTTTTGCGCCTCTTAGTCTTTTCGATAACATCGATGTTAGCTTCGTTAGGTCCCATGTCACCCTCGTGCTCCGATGAGTTCTGACGGTTCCTATCAAATTTAGTCATGTCTAGCGTGAAGGTGCGACTTGAGTTTGATGGTACATCACGGCATATTCCAACTAAGGATTCACTCCTCTCATAAAACATATCTTTGAGGCTGATAACAATGCATTGAAAGTCGTTGCTCCTTTGACGAATATAGTTGCAAACTTTGAGCACGTTTACATTATCCAGAGCTGCATCGACCTCATCCATAATGAAAAAGGGAGCGGGACGGAAGGTGTATATAGCAAATAGGAGAGACAGAGCCGCGACAGTTTTCTCTCCGCCGCTCAATTGTTCCATGTCGCGGAATCTTTTCATCGGAGGCATTGCGTTGAACTTTTGAGGATTCGTAATAATTATAATATGATAAAAATACCATTGGTGGAAAGTGAAGTAAGCTGCACCTGAAAATGATCGGTGAATGTTCCATGCCGACTCACCTTCATGCCTCCACGATATGGCTCGTCAGAATCGTCCAAACTAAGGTAGGCATTCCCACCGAGGGGATGTTTGCTAGACTTGGTCATATCAGTGTAAATAATCTTCAAAGCTTCATCGATCTGTTTGAAAGCACTATTGAACTTGTGGGCTCGTGACTTGCGAACCTTGTTGAAAACCTCAGTTGCTTTACGACCTTCTTCTTTGGCTATATTGAATTCGTCCATTGTTTCTTTGACACGGTCAGTCATGGTATCGAATGCCTCGGAGGCCTAGAAAGTATACTAAGATCAAAGGTGCAGCTGTAGAACGACAAAGAAACTCAAAAGCACGTACCTTCATGTTTGGTGCAATTCCTTCAATCTCTGCAGTGAGCTTGTAAATCTTGGCATCAAATTTTCTTTTGAGTTTGTCTTCCTCAGCTGCTGATAACGATTTGCGCAGCTCCTCGTCCATACTAGAGAAGTCCACCTTTCCAGCATCTCTTCTGTCCTTGGCGACTTTAGCATCTTCCCTCTGAGAAAAATGTGAGGACGATTCCTGGGTGGCATGCTGACTGAGACGACGCTTTGATCGTCTCGTTGAACCACTAAGTTCACTATCTTCTGTGTCAAATGCCGTGTCCAGGTTTGTCTCCTCTTCAACTACCATGGGAAGCTCCACTTCGTCTACTCTTGCTTTCTGAAGTGTTTCATGAAGCTTTTGACGAAGTTTTTCGAGATCTGCCTCCTCGTTGTGCAACGCCTTAGTCAATTTCGAGCAATCATCTTCTGCTTCTTTGAACAAAATACGAGCCTCACGGACACGTTCTTCTAGTTCCTTTTCGCGTTCCATCCCCTGTTTCAACTCTACTTCAGCGTCGGCGAGCCTACCAAAGATAGAGAAGAGAATCAGATGAAAACAAAAACATCAGGGATACTCTCAAGAGGAATAATTCAGCTCACTTGGCTTTGGCCTCAGAAACTTTAGTGAGGATATTCTTTTCTGATTCAATGGCAGATTCTAGCTCGTTCGTATGGTTCAACATCTTCTTTGTCATCTTCGACAACTTATCCTCAAAATTCCTCTCGTTCTCATACTTCATTCGTGCCGTCAACTTGGCGAGATGCTCCCGAATGTCAGTGCGTTCTTTGACGAACTCTTCTCGCGCTTTCCCTACAGCTTCATCGTATGCCCTCAGATCTTGAATTCCAGTCTCTTCACGGAATGGTGCGAAATGCTCGTCCTCAACATCCCTGACCCTCTTACGTTCAGCCTCAACTGTTGCATTTGTTACTTTGACACCCTCTTCACATTCAGACTCCTGTTTCTGTATTTGAGCGAACGCCTGTCTCGACGATTTTAACAGCGAAGTCTGTTCCTTGAGACGTTTCTTCGAATACTCCAAATCACTCTTGATGTATTGCATTTTGTTCTTTAGGTTTCCAATCGCATTTCTCAAATCTTCAGCTTTTGCGGTGTGGCTACCACTCCCTCTCCCAACTTGCGAATCTAAACTTGCCTTCTCTACTTCCAATGCATCTTTCTTATTGCGTAGCCCATCCAGTTTTTGGTCTGACCACCTTCCAGCACGATTTGAGTCATCTTTCGTCACACCACCAGTCATTGTACCAGCTTTGCTGATGACAGCCCCACCCAAGGTGACTGCCTTCAATCTATCCTCTCCGGTATTTGCAGAGTTGCCCCTTCGAGTGAAACAAACCTCACGAGCCACGTCCAAAGTGTCACAGACGACAGTGTTACCAACGGCATAGAGGACCGCACGGCGAAACTCCTCATCGACACGAATAACATCTACAGCTAGTCGGTAGCGTTTGTCATTTTCTGCCATGGCCCGAATACGTTCCGTGCTTTCGGGTGAAGGAATCTGAAGTGTATCCATGGGAAGAAATGTAGCAGTTCCGATACGTTGGTCTTGAACAGAATGTTTGGACGTTGACGGTAAATTCAGTCAGTCACAGAGTTGTGAAGCTCAATAGAGATAAAAACAGATAGCAGTAGACTCACCCCTTAAATACTTGATGCATTCAAATGCAGTCTGTTTCGTGTCACAGACAACGGCGTCCATATCCTTCCCCGCGGCAACAGTCACTGCCAAATTGTAACGATTTTGGCTTGGACGACACAAATCCACAAGCCTACCCTTGACCCCTGGGAAATGCCTTTTGAGAGCATTTATGGCCTCAAGTATTCGCCCCTCCTCCTTGTCTTTTCGACGATCGTCCTTGGCTTGACGGAGTGTGTTGTTGATTTGATCAAGTTGAGACTCTAAGACCTCACGCTTGGTTTGATAATCAGAGGCAGACTTCTGGACAGCTTGCAACTCGGATTCTGATGAGGCGAGATTGGATTGCGTTTCCTCCAGACTCTGGGAACGTTAACAGCACCATGTTAAAGGCGCTGAAAGGCACATCTCACGGCAAGAACATAAATCGTGACCAATCTTACCTTTCCTAGTTTTTCTGTCCGCTCGGTCAACTCAGCGACACTTCTCTCTGCGTCCTCTTTACGTCCAATCAACTCTTTCTTATCATCGGCCAACTTTGCCGCTCTGGCCCTTGCTGTCTCCAGCGCTCTCAAGGCAGACTGAAGATCCCGCCTTGGCGGGGCGCTGGCGACTGCAGCCGCATCGCGAATTTGCTCATATCTCACCTCCTGCTCCTCAGTCAAGCTTTCCATGCCTTCTTCCGACTTTTTGAGTTCGTCGTAATCCTTTTGGAGTTCCGCCTCTTTCGCCTTGAATTCGTCGATTTCGGCTTGAAGCTCGGACAATTTGTCGGCTTGGGCGGCCTTTTCTTTTTCAATCTTTGACACTGCCTTTTCATCGGCAGCCAATCGTTTTTTCAAGGCCTGGATGGCTTCAGACGACTCAATCACACTTGGTTGCAACCTATCCACTTCGCCCTCTAGCATTATCCTGAGTTTATCCTTTGAAGATGCAACACCTCTAGCTTTCGAGGCATGTTTCTTTGCATCGTTGAGTAGTGCTTCTTTTTCACTGACCAAAGACTGCAGTTCCTGAATGTTAACTTCGAGTTCTGCGGCGGAAGTTTCGCGTTGTTGGATATCGGAGTGGATGTGGAATAGGAGCCATAAAAAGTAGTTGGTCTTCAAGGTGTTGCGTTGCTCCAGGAGGTCATGGAATCTTTCGGCCTCATCCTGTGGCATTATTTGTGATTTAGACTCTTAAGTATAAACCTGTGCAATGATAAATATAGTGGACCTACCTTCTGTTCCTTCAATTGGCGCCTCTCGGATTTATGCTCTTTTGTTTTATTAAAGGCAAATATGGTCTTTTGCTCTGCCTCTTCCTTGGCCTTCAATGCACTCTCGTATTCTTCCTTGAGTTCTGCGGATCCACTCAAGTTTTCGAACATCTCAACAAGCTGCCAGCGTTGAGATTGTAAAGGTGTTTAGAGACGAGGCGTTTCAAATCTGACCAATGACGAATAATTGCCATCTACACAAAACACACCTGTTTGGGATTCTTCCTCGCCATACTCTCCACATCCCCCTGAAACACCAAAAAGTTCCTCGCCTTGAGAAGTACCCCAATCGAAGCCAAATGTTGCTCATACTGCTTAAAAGTCACAGTAATATTATTGATTTGATACTCCCCCGTGCCCTTATTGGTGATGATACGAGAGAAGATGGTAGTCTTTCCCTTGGGCATTTTTTTCGAAAGCCTTCCCCGATCTTCCTCCTCGTCATCGTCCTCTTCTCCCCCCCCAACCTTGGGGTCCACGTAGACCAAACTGGCCTTTGCACCAAGTTCCTCTCCCGAAGCCGACCCGGGGGGCCGGAATATCAAATCCTTCATTTGAGTGCTCCTCAAATCACGGGATTGAACCCCCAGAATGAAGGAGATGGCGTCCATGAGGTTGGATTTGCCGGAGCCGTTGGGACCAATGACGCAGGTGAAGTTGAAGAAGGGGCCGATGCGTTGGATGCCAGCGTAGGACTTGAAGTTTTCGAGTTCGATGTAGGTTACCGGCATCTTTGATTTGTGGACTGTTGTCTGGTTGTCGTATGTCGTATTCAATGAAGGATGGTTTTCTGGATAATCTGGCGGAAGTGGAGACAGAATTATGAGGAAAGATTTTAATTTAAAAGATGAGATAATAACGTAAAAAATGTGTGCAAGTTTAATGAGGATTGGGTCATGACGACGTAAAATAATATAAGTACACAGGATTTTCATCGCATGCGACGAACATGGAGCACGCTGGATGAAAGTGTGGCGAGGAATCAACGAAATTGATCAAAATACGACCGTCCACACGACGATATTACTAGAGTTGATTGAATTACTTTTGATCTCTTGTTTACGACGATGTCATTCATATGAACTTCGTCATTGTATCAAACATCTCGTTGCAAATTGGCTGTGGGGGCGTATGATCTGAGTTCGGCAGTGCTGATGGGGAATCAGGCGCGCCATTTTATGGGGGTCTGTAATATGGACATGTAATGATCTGTTTCGGGTATTCTCTGTCCTAAATTCTCAACTGTCACAAATCTGCACAAAACGCCGAAGAAAGGGGCCGCGTCATCCTCGCTTGACCACGCACCATGACCAACCGAGGCCACGACGAAAAATCTCAAATGCCAGGAGAATCTAATGAATCCGCTCAGGCACCGATTGCTGCATAATTTCGACAGATGGCAACCTGCCGATTCTTGTGGCCGCACTCGTTTTGTCGCATGACGGAGATGTCTCACTTCGTTGCATTTTAAGACTACTACTTACTGACTTATACTCTATTTTGTCACGTCGTAATCAGCCAAAGAAGAACAACATTATTTCCGTCGTAAACGAGGCACTAATTGCCAATTATAATGAGAGTCCGTCGCAAGATTTCTGCCGATGCATTCCCAGTCTTTGTGCTCGCCGCATCTTTGCTCCACCTCTTCAACCATTTGTCGTCATCGCACGCCCTTTCCATGGGGAGGCATTTCAGATTAATACCGAGGAAAATATTATCACAAAAATTAGGAATTAGCAACGCCGTTCACGGCGCCAACTCCGGTGATCACAGGCCTCATGTATCTGATGATTATTTGAATCATCATCTGCACCCTCTCGGTGAATTCCGTAGGCGAAATGATGCCGAGCACAATCCCATGTCTTCTCCTTTACGTCAGCCATTTAACCGCAGTAGAGTTCGGTTGAATTACAAAGATTTGGATGACTATTACGAGGAGAGCAAGATCCATAGAGGCATCTTTTCCAAGCTGTACTCTTTCACTCGACACTCGTTTCGACGTAAGGATGATGCTTTTCGGAAACACGTCATTGTTCATGTGCAACAAGACTCGCATCGACTTTCGGGCGAAACGTTTTCCCCCATGATTAAAAATGAAGAATCGCTACCATCGCAAAAGAATGACGAAGAAGCTAAAAAGACGCAGCAAGTTATTATCACGAATGCTCACGAACTTCGTGAAGCTGTGTTGGACCACGGAATGGAATTGCGTGAACTGGAACTGCGTTATTCTCCTCCAGCTTCGTTGCTCTCGTCCAAGAAACAACAAAGTTATATTGCTGACCACGGTTCCTTGTTGCTTCATTCAGCTGAGGAAAAGTCATTGCTCAGAGATAGCATTGTATCCGATTGGGAAAATTCTTTCTCCCTGAATAATCTTCGACGCGTCGGCGTCTCAACAGAAGATGAACGTATCAAACACATCGCAACACCGGACGACGACAATCTCTTCTCTCACGAAGTGCTCGATCTTCTTCACAAACGATTTCAATCTCATTCCACACCATCAGCACGCGGTTTAAACGATACGGCTGTTCTAGCTCTCGCCATCGAAGGTGGAGGGATGCGTGGGGCCGTAAGCGGGGGTATGGCCGCTGCCATCGTTTGTCTTGGCCTGTCGAATGCCTTCGATTCGGTCTACGGCAGCTCTGCAGGGAGTATTATTGGGAGCTATTTTGTGAGTAGGCAATTGTATCTGGACGTCTACACGGATGTTATCCCGGCTGGTTTTGATTTGTTCGTGAGCAAAGCTAGAATCATTGGAGATATATTCAGAAATTTATACCTGGTTATGAAAGGATCATCGTGGAAGAAACTGAACGCCATGCTGTTGGAGCGTTTCAGAACGCCTACTTTCGAACGGAATGTTACTACACTACCCCCAACTCGAGAAGGCGGACTTAACATATCCTTTGTTTTGGATGGCATAATGTGCCCTCACAACGGGTTAAGGCCTCTTGATTTGGACGCATTTGCGCACAATGACCAAGTGCAGCCTCTGCGAATTGTCAGCTCGGCGGTAGAGCTAGAGACGGGTTTGTTGAAGACCGTCGTGTTTGGATCGAAGGAAGGACACTTTTCTGACAGTTTCGCCAATCATTCACATGCAGACGCACATGCTAATGAGACATCTCTCTATCCAGAAATTAATTCAGCAGATGCAGATGACAAAGGCTACCGACGCGGATTATGGGCTTGTCTGGGAGCAAGCATGACAGTGCCAGGAGCCGCCGGTTCACCTTTTCGAATGATTTTGCCATCGAACAACAATGGTACCTCTCCCCACCTCTGCTTCGATGCGTTTTGCTACGAGCCGATTCCTTATCGCAGTGCGGTTGCTGAGGGTGCGACACACGTCCTTGCCCTTCGCTCCCGACCTGCTGGGTTTGAACCGAAAACCAAACCAACACTTTACGAGCGTGCTGTGGCGCCTTTGTATTTTAGATCCCATGGGGTTAATAGTGTCGCTGAATTCTTCGAAAAAGGGGGTCAACAATATATATATGCAGAAGATGTCCTCATGTGTGATGAAGGCCTGCATTCAAAAGAACCTTTACGGATTCCCCCATCTCAGGTATTGTATCCAGCAACGGAATCAAAGAATCAGAACGATCGATCGCAATGGTCGAAAGCACACCTTCTGCCAATTACTGTTCCAGCTGACGTGCCTGAACTTTCAACCTTATCAGATAACAGACATGAAATTCTTGCTGGGATGCGTTCAGGCTTTGCATCTGTAAGTACCTTTTACCTTAATAAAATTCATTTCGCGAAGGATGTTAACGACGCTTTCCTCACGCCCTTTGCATCTCGCGTTCAATAAGGCGTATAATGTATTGGCCCCTGTAGTCGGACTGACTGACCCAGATATGGATGGTATGACGGTTGCCGAGCTGATATTCCCATCAGCAGAACTTGATAGTCCTCTTGAAACAGTCGTGTTTCAGCACCTTCCGGGAGTAAAGGTAGACAGAAACGTCCCAGTTTCGGAAAGGCCCGAACTTGATGAAAAAGGTGGACTTCGACAGTGGGTTTCCTCACAGAGAAACTTTCTATCAAATCGACTCAATGCAACATCAATATTGACAACTACTAGCACTGATGACAAGTTCGGTCGTAATGGGATCACACAAAAGAGGTTCGACGATGACAAATCATCACGGAGTGACCTGTCAGCCGTCATGTCATTCTTACCGGGAGTACAGTTTGGAAGTGTGCCGTTGGTATCGCAAAGGCTCCAAACGTATATAGACAGGACACATGAGGGAAACGAATAGTCTCTTCAGTAAAAAAATAAGCCGTGTTCTTATTATTTATCCATATGTCTTGTGTGCTGCATCGAATCAAAAAATAATGCATAATTATGTAGTGGTGAATGGATAGATTTTTAGTGATGAATCGAAGATGCCTATCCCAATGTTGCTACAGACACAAGTTTACGATACAATCCATCCAAAAATTTCTTGCGCTGTATAACATCAAAGCATCACTCTAGGGTGTCACTGTATATCAAGGAGCATATGTTGTAGCCACTCATGTCTTGAATCATAAATTTAGGCCCCTACTGTGGCTAGACCACCTGTATAGAAACAAACATCATCTGATTCTATTGGAAAACAAATAACAAAGATCCTACCCGTAGAAAAAATCCTGTCAAATAATCGAATTATTCAATTGAGGTCATTGTGATGTTGGGATCAACCAATGTACTGGTACATCCCAGCGATGTAAGATGCAATGACTTTACGATTGGGCAAGCATCCCCAATCCCCAATGGGATAACTCACATCATGGTAAAAAGAAAACTTCGCTGCGATGGACAGACGAGCAAAAAGGCATCGATAAGGAGAGTGGTCCCTTGTATCTCGCCCCAGCTATTTCCAAGTGAACGCAGTGCTTTGGGCACTGGAGCAAGAGGCCTCCACTGCGCCGGTCTCACATTGTCCCAGTCTCACTACCGTCCCTACTGATAAATAACTCCCATGTAACGAAAACTAAACAATTTGTTCCCTTTCTTTCCCTGTTGTCCTAATGTGTAGTAACTCCAGGTGTTTTGGCACTGAAACGGATTCTTTAATGTTTCGTTTCCCCTTGCCCAACCCCTTTTCTGTTGTTCGAGTGTTCGCCATCAATGTACCTATGCTCGAGACCTTTCCATTCGTCACCCTGCTGCCCCGGCGCCACACCACCATTATTGATCACAGCCGTGGCCCCGATGTCCCGTGTGTCTCCGAATACCGCGGAGGTCTTCCCTGCGTTGTAGTTTACATCCGGCAAATGAAAATGTTGACGAAATGTGAGCATTTTACATGAAACGTTGTGAGAAAATTGCTCGACTTGGGTATGGATGTAACGCATGAAGGCGTCGCTGGACCAGCGACCCATCATCGTGATCGTAAACACGGAACAGCCGCCGAGGAGTATTGCCATGGCCGCGCCAGACCGAATTGAGTGTGTGCCAATGTCCAGTGGATCTTGCTAAGCATAGCCGAATATATTGATCAGGATAATTAGGTCGTAACTAGATTATG
>JALLPF010000491.1:0-11522 GCA_036939455.1 Cyclotella distinguenda | reverse complement strand
TTTCGGCGTTTTATACTTTTATACCGTCTAAAGTGATTTACGGGAGGCACCCATTGAGTTAAGAGAACAATAATTAACGAAACGCCCCGAGTCACAGCAAGATTTTGTCAACAACGAGAAAATGAAGATTATGGAACAATAAATTACAAACTTCTGTATTCTCGATCACCAGGGCATTTTGATCTCTATTATTTAGTTGGGTTCATACACGCAGCTTGGTCATATCCAAAGTGAGCATTGCAACACTTCTCAAGTGTGGCATAACGTGATTCCCATGTTTCAAATTTCGTCTTGGAGTGGCATAGCATGCCTTGTTTCCATGTTGGGTAATATTGGAGCTGACCAGAATTGTCACCCGTCGAAAGCTCCGGACAACCCCCCCCTTCTTCACAGCAAGTTTTAATATCGTACGAAAAGTCCACTCGACAGCATTTGTACAGACTGTCATATGGGGATTCATACGCAAGGAATACAGATTTCTTCATGCAAGTCTTCAGGTCAGTTCCATGATAATATTTATGGTTTTCATCGCCGGTGATCGTTGCTGGAAGCAAAAGGCCACTTGAAACAAAAGATCCACGAATACCTGTAACCTCGAACAATTCGGGAACCGGTGGGAGCCTAGCCAACGCAAGATTTTTGATATACGAAGTGAAAGAACCGTCGTCCACGTACTGCTCCAAGATGGAAGCTACGTTTTCGTAATGTTCTGTCAAACAATCCGCCTGTTTACAATTCGCATCCTCAACCGTGATCACACCACAGATAGTCATTGTAGTATTAGCACCATCTGTAACAACAAGAGCGTTATCGGTCTTGTCATTAACAAATGAGCCTCTACAGACAGTAATACCTTCAACTGCGCTAAGTGTAATGTCACCAATAGCTGTAATATTTGCATCAACTGATGACTCCTGTACTGAGTTTTCGTCTTTTTCTTTATCAAGTCCTGCATTGATGGTAGATTCAAAGGCATTTGCCACGATATCNGATGACTCCTGTACTGAGTTTTCGTCTTTTTCTTTATCAAGTCCTGCATTGATGGTAGATTCAAAGGCATTTGCCACGATATCTGCTGATTGGCAATCTCGAGGCTCGACCAGCCCTTTTATCTGCAAGCAAAATTCAAACTTGAATAAAAGAGGAGATCGTGTCATACAACCGTCAAAGTCATACCAAAACGTGTTAGTACAACATTCATCCAATGTATCGAAGAGAGTTGAGTCTGTCCAATCGGCTGGAGTATTTATTTCCCAATCTTCAAAATGAATCTTGGTGTCACAAATGTCGCCATTCTTGTAGAACTTGTATTCCTCATTTTCCATACAATGGGCCATTCGCCACCAAAAATGCTCCTTGCAGCAATCCTCCTTACTTTTGAACANTTCCTCATTTTCCATACAATGGGCCATTCGCCACCAAAAATGCTCCTTGCAGCAATCCTCCTTACTTTTGAACAAATAATTGGCTGTCATCCATGACGGGTGAAAGCCATCGTTCGTACAGATCTGCACATTGTTCGTCCAGTCGGGGTAATAGAGTCCTTCGCCCGAGATTGCCGTTTCGGAGGTAGATACAGCACGAGGGCTAATACCCACGGCAAGATTCGTTTTGGATTCACCAGACATTAAAGTGAATCCTGCTTTTCCTGTGTATGGATCAACATCACTGTCCTTGTCGTCGTCGGTTACGGCGTTTTTAGCGGTGAAATATATGCCATCTCCAACAATAAATTCGACCTCGTAGTTTCCAGGCTCCACCCCCGTGAATGAGTAAGATCCATTTGCGTCAACCTGTGATGTTCGAATCATGTCCCCTGCAGCATCGTAAAGATTTATTGTGACGGGCCCGTTATAAGAAACCTCTTTTGCATCTTGTATGCCATTGGAGTTACTGTCGTTCCACACCCGATCGGAAACAGACGCGAGTTTGTATATTCCAGCGTTCGCTTCCTTTATGATATCTCCTGGTTCAACTGTCACTGAAGAGCTCGTGAATGACCCGGGATCAAATACACTGTCAGATCCTACTCCAGAAGGACTCAGTCGATACTCCTGTGAAGGAGCTGTGATGATACTGTAGTATTCATCTGGGATCAAGCTAGAAAAAGTGTAAGATCCGCTAGGATCACTGGTGGCTGTTGCGACAAGGTCTGTGTCATCGTTAAAAAGGTAAATGGTCGCGCTTTCGAGCCCAGGTTCGTCTTCGTCTTGTATACTATCAGCATTCGTGTCGTGCCAAACGAATCCGCTTATGCTTGCTGTTTTACTAGAAGGAGATTGGCTTGGACTTTTCGAAGGAGTTGAAGTTTGCTGTTTGGTGGTGGGACTGGAGGTTGGTTCTTCAGAAGGAGCTTCTGTGGGATTTTTTGTAGGTGAGGTCGTGGGGTGCATTGTAGGAAAGGCGGTTGGCGCGTTTGTCGGAGAAACAGTTGGGTACTCTATAGGAGAGATAGTAGGATTCTTTGCGGGAGAGGCAGTAGGTTCTTTCGAAGGAAAATGAGAAGGCTTTTTCGTGGGATCTGTTGTTGGCGCTCTGGTTGGAGAAGCCGTAGGTTGTTCGGTAGGGGAAGATGTCGGGTTGTTCGTGGGAGCCTCAGTGGGTGTTATAGTGGGAATTTTGATTGGAGAGGTCGTAGGATTCTTTGCGGGAGAGGCAGTAGGAAAATGTGTAGGCAGTTTGGATGGAGCAGAAGTCGGAATTTTGGATGGAGCAGAAGTCGGCATTTTGGTAGGAGATGCAGTAGAATATTTGGTAGGAGAAGATGTTGGGTTGTTCGTGAGATGTTTAGTGGGTGGTTCCGTCGGTATTTTTGAAGGGGATGGAGCAGGATTTCTAGTCGGAGAATGGGTAAGCCCTTTGGTAGGTGATGGAGTTGGTGTATTAGTCGGAGAGGTTGTTGGCTTTTTGGAAGGGGAACCCGTAGGGTGAGACGTTGGTTTCTTTGTGGGAAGTTCAGTTGGCGCGGCAGTGGGTATCCTCGTAGGAGAGGGAGTAGGATTCGTCGTCGGAGATGCAGTAGGCGATTTCGTAGGAAAAGTAGTTGGTTTTTTGGTCGGAGTGGTCGTTTGCTTATCCGAAGGAAAATCTGTGGGGTAATTTGTCGGGGACGAAGTTGTCGGTTTCTTTGTGGTAGTAGATGTGGGCGCTACTGTTGGTCTTTTCGTTGGCGAGGCGGTAGGATTTTTGATTGGTGAGGCTGTTGGCGTTTTTGTTGGTGATAGAGTTGGTTTCCTGGTCGGGGCTCCCGTTGGATTTTTGGTAGGAGAAGTTGTTGGGTGTTTTGTTGGTGACGAAGTTGGTTTTTTTGTGGGCGGGGATGTGGGTGCTATAGTAGGTCTTTTCGTTGGCGAGGCGGTAGGATTTTCCGTCGGAGATACAGTTGGAAAATTCGTAAGAAAATGAGTTGGTTCCTCGGTTGGAGCGGTTGTTTGCTCTTTGGTAGGAGAAGCTGAAGGGTATTTTGTCGGGGAAGAAGTTGGTTTCTTTGTGGGAGGGGCTGTGTTTGGTCTTTTCGTTGGCGAGGCAGTTGGTTTTTTGGTTGGTGAGGCTGTTGGCTTTTTGGTAGGAGAAGAAGTTGGCGTTTTGGTGGGAGTAGTACTTGGAGAAACAGAGGTCTCCTCGTCATCTAAACACTTTTCTAATCGGGACGACCAGAATATTGTGCAGCAATCCTCCTTAGTATTGGACAAGTACCAGGCTGTATTTTCATATTCTCCCTTTCTACAAGTCCCGAAAAACCACGGATAATACAGAGCTTTATTAGCCATCATCGTGCAGGAAGATAGACAATTGATAACAATGAGGAGAGTAGAAAAGATGTAAACTACAGGTTGAGATGAAAGTAGACAGCTCACTGAGGGCACTGCCACTGCTCGTAGCCATGAGCCATAATAGAACAGAAATACGATGATATGACGTCATGGTCTTGATAAAGAAACTGTACAAGAGATCCTTCGCGGTTATCATTAGTTCTTTCGAAATGAGGTTACTATGGACGATTATTTTGTGTAATATCGGGTCAAGGGAACGATATTTCTGTTGTAGTAGTAGCGCAGCGAACAGTTTAAACTCGGCAACAAGAATTCACAGGCTCAATCAGCAGCGCAATCGTGCGTGCCGCTCCAATAATATAATACTTGTAGTTAGTATAAGTATACGATCTAACAAAATGATGATGATGACGTTGGTGTGGTTGGGGATTCGAAGGGGATGATGAAACTGCATGCAATGTTGTGGTCTGTTGTGGTACTACGCTGTAGGCTGTACCACGTATCGTTCCCCCCCCCGGTCGAAACAGGTCTTCACAAAATCCTAATATATATATTATTCTACTCCTTTCGGAAGTATTCGTGGATGCAAGATTTTCTCTAAGTCTACAATACCATAATTGTACTCATACATAAGCCACCTTGAAGGACCAAATTCTTTTATCGCGAAGCACTGTTCGTAATGGGTTGTGGTTCAGAAGATGTTGTGGTCCAACAAGAAGTACTATAGCTGACGTGGTGTTCATAAATATTATAGGAAGTCATTTTTTATACACAATGTCCTTCCTTACCTATGGGTAGGTAGGCGGGTATAAGTAGTACTTACTTATCTGCAGTATCTGCGTCTGAATCGCCGACATTACAACAACAACAACAACAACAACAACCACGATAGGTCAAACAGTGCGAACCCGACGACTGCTGGCTGCCCTCGCGCCGTTAGTAGCGCTCTACTCGAAAGGCATTCGAAGCAACCGCAATTAATTGTAATAAGTCGGTTGTTAGAACTTATACTTCTATCATGGATGATTTGAGAGGAGGCGACAATCATCACGAAAGACCAGTTTCTCCATCCTCTGCTTCCGAATGTCACGATGATAACGACAGAGATGTCAAGACAGAAAATCGCGATGAGGTCAACGCAGATGTAGCTGCCGATGATACGAGCAGAAAGGAAACGAACGACGGTCATGGCCATCGGCCAAATTGTCGTCAACCCACTCACATGAACAACAACTATAATTACAATAATCATAACAGCAGCATTGGAAGTCGAGTAGACTATCGAGATACACGGGAACAAGACGACTCATATTGCTATTCGCAACCAGACTCGACCAATAATATGCAAATGCCGCCATTCGATCCTTCGCAACCGTCCCAAGAGGATTTCATTCCGCTGCATCCCTCTCCTAACTCCATCTTGCCCCCTCACTTTTTACTGCCAAATCTTGCCCTGGTGCCTCCCTCTCTAACCCTCTCGCAATTCAATCTCGATGTTACTCGTCAATACTACGAGATGCAGATGAGGGAACATGCCATGCAGGTGAGCAAAGGTTTCATACAATGAATTTTATTCCAACTGTGTTACAATCATCATCATTTCACAAACACAAAATATTCGAATAACATAAATAATACCCCCAGTATGCGAATGCGGCGGCTGGAGCCGCGTGGGCGGCAGCGAGGATCGCCTACGGTGATAATATTTACTGTGAGTACCCGGCTGCTGTCGGCCCACCGATTATGCCCGGCCACATGCAGATACCGTCGCAGTATGTGCCCGGATTGGACGGTTCCACAATGCACAACGGTTGGTTCGATAACAATCCAGAATCTGGGGCAGCGAGCGGACCAAGTCGACAACGTACACTTTGGAATCCTCCTGATGCCAGAAGTGATAAGTGTGAGACTAGTTGTGTGGATCAGCAGCGGGGAATATTCGATCGTTCGGAAAAATCTCAGAAAAAAAAAGATATTGTTGCACAATGTAAAACGTCGGAGTGTTCCAAGCCATCCACTGCATCCAAAGAAACGAAGACCTCGAAAAAGAGAGAGAGTGCAAATGACTCGTTTTCATCCCTAGGTAGCGGCAGCCGTGATCATAATAACAGCAACAAGAACACATCTGCCGGGAAAAAATCAACCAATCGACGCAGACGCATCGATAACGAACACGTTGCAGAGCGCAAGGAGGAATTTCATGTACCTCACCTCAAACACGACAATCCACGCCAAAAACGGGGATTGTACCAAAGTTCGCCCAGAAGTTCCTCCTCCTCACTCGGAACCAGTAGCAACGCCCCTCCCGTCGAAAGAAACAAGAGACGAAATACCCAAACGATCACATCCCCTCGTTTCGGGGGCGGATCCAACATTTTTCTCGGGGGGTTAATTGGAAAATCGGGAATCAGCGCATTGCACGAACTATGCAGTAAATATCGATGGGAAATGCCCAAGTATGAATTGGTTCTGCCGACGAAGGTCGTGGCGAACAATGGCGGAGATGCCGAGGATGTCTGCGTCGATCCTACTCGGGGAGCTCTTTGCAATAACCATCAGGATTATGTCCTTTCTGTTTGGGTTAATGGAGTGGAACTGGGGAGGGGGAGAGGAGGGACCAAGGCCAGTTCGAAACAGGATGCTTCTCGAAAGGCACTTGCAGCCTTGGTACCAGGGTGAGTGTATTCCAAGTGACCCAGCAACAGTACAATCGTTCTTCTCATTGTTTCGTGATGCTTCTGGCTTGCTTAAAATTTACAGAGTTGTATTCGATCCCAACGGCATCTTGCTCGACGTTGGCAGTGGATCCCTCCGAATAATAGACGAAAACACTCGATCTACCCCGACCTCGTTGGAGGAGCTTGCATCTCAACTCGTTATTGGAGCGAATTTCCCCGCAGCCGGACAGCGAACGAGGCCCAGCTCCCCGGATATTAGCGAAGATTCCTCCATCAGCACTGCAGTTTCCATGACGAAAATCAAGTCGGAGGGAGGAAGCGTCATTTCTGGCGGGCCTTTCCAGAAACTAGCCGGCGCGAAGTTGTCAATTTATCCGAGTGCATCGAGCACAAGTGAAGTGGATGAGGGGGATGACAATGCTTACTATGCGTCGAGGGGGGCGAGTGTGTGTAGTACTTTGCTTCATGCCATGTGGCAGATTGATTGCAGAATACGGGACCCGCCATCATATTCATTCGACATTGTGAGCAGTGCTACTGTTGCCTCCCCGAACGAGACTGCGGAGTGTATCATTGAGGTATCAGCTCATCGATTGCCGTTTCAATGCACTGCAAAGTTGTCTATTTGCTTTCCGAAAAGCTTCGTCGATGGTAAGGATCTATCATCTATAATGGAATCGTGGGAATCTCCGTTAGAACATCTACAGTTGAAGCAGACTGTGCGCTCCCCACAAAAAAGAGGAGACCTGTCCCTCGAGCCGAGTCGAAAGCGCAAGGATAGCTTCGCTGCCCAAGCGACTACATCGCCCATTCGTCACCAGCGACCACAGGATGGAGAAAGTGACGAATTACCGTCACCCACCGATTTGCCGGAACACGAGGATGTCATTGCACACCAGTTAGAATGCACCGCAACCGGATCGACCAAACGGGAGTCTAAACACAGAGCCTCTGCAAAAATGCTTGCCATGTTGTTTCCAGAATGTAATAGCATAGTTGAGGTGAAAGCTGCAGCTGAGTGCGCTCGTGAGTGCTACGCTGCAAAAAAGATGTCTCAGACCAAGCGCGCAAAGCTGTCAACTAATGAACGAACTCTCGAATCCGACGATCCGAATACATCATGTTCAAGGACGCAAGCAGACGCTCACTTGGAGAAGGAGGATTCAATCGGTAATGATGTTGAAGGGGAGATTTGTAATGTGAAAAAATCCTCTGCTGAATCCGAACCAATGAATGAAAAGGAGCGCTTGGGCGAAAATTTCGTTAGTGTGGCTGGCCTGTCTCTCTCCGAGCAAATACTTGATTTCAAACAGGTGGAATGGAGCAGTGATTTGGTAGATCGAGAAATCATTGGTGACGAAATCGACACCGCCCTTCGGTCACTTCAAGACCAGGAAGATGATGATCGATGTGCAAAGGAAGACAGAACTTTCTCATCCAGTGATAGACTACTTCTACGTCGTCCCAATCCTGATGATTTTGATTATATTTGTAACCTAGCCGGTATCAAAACGCCGACGAATTCGATTAAAGGGCGAACATCTGAGGATGACACATACTTACTCGATTCAACCAAGATCGACAACTCATCAGGTCTCTTTATCTGGCACCATCAAGGGAGCCCGATTATTTTAATGATCTCTAGTGCTCGCACAGTAGAATCTCACGATGAGCCTCCATCAGGCTTCTCCGTTCTTTGCCTCAGAGAACGCAAACTTGTGATAAAATACATCCGACATGAAGACCATCTCCCTCCCGAATCCGTCATTGAATGTTTGGATGAGTTTGCAATTTCAATGAACTGCAATTTAGAAAACTCCAATACTTCGGATCTGTCATCATTTGATATCGTTTCACTTACCGAACGATACTTCTCTGATGAGAAAGTCAGCCACGACAACGGCGAGAATCATCTCAATTATGTCAAGTCACCACGAAGCCAACTTCAATCTGTTCGAGAAGAAGAGAACGAGGATGCGGATGGGAGTGAAGAAGACGATAGACATGACGCTGGGGGAGGGAAACGAACTCGTGTTGATTAGGAATACAGATTGTATTTTGATAAGTTGGTTTATTTTGTCTTTGCTCAATCTATGCATGAAAGTAAGTGTGTACCCTCTTTGTGTACAAGAACCGGATCTCTATTACTACTGTGATGGATATATTCAACAGACGCACAGCCATTTTGGGCATGTCATCGTTACTCTCGTCACTCTTTAAATCTAGAAAGCCAATATGTAATTCAGTTATCCATAAGATTTTGTAGTGTCAGGGACTCGGTTTAGTAGCTGATGGCGTGCCAAATAGAAATATAATCTCAACAAGTAATTATTGGTCTGATGGAGTTTGAATGAACCCACCATCAAAAAATAAACAAACATCGTCGTTTTGGATGGTCAGGTAGTCCACTCAAGTACTTAATAAACAATCGAGGTGTTTATTGTATGCCAGTAAATTAATTTCTCACACAATCCAGTTCGAAGGTTTCCACAGCTCAGGGTGATATCACATTTTTGTAACTCTTCGATGTCATCAGCGCAAGGTAGTAGCGACGTGAGTCGACAAACGAAACTCTGACATTATCTAAACTTCTGAAGTTGGTTAAAGAACAAGTGATTGTCCTCGATCCCCTTGATGAGTTTCAATTGACTTAATATGCTGTTTGCCGGTATCAGTAGCTTTGTTACGGCATCCTTAATAATCCCAAATACAACATGTGTGGCACCTCCCATTGAAACAGTCGAGCATCATCATCATCATCATCAGTCATCACATCTGGCGCATGACTCAGCTTTCAACTCAACAGTGTTCACTTCACAACCGAGAGGGAACTAAACCGGTTCGTTATGACGTCGTCATATAACGCAGTGGCCTTGGCGTATGTTCCCCATTGTTGGTATTTTTCGTGTGCTCTTAGAAGATAGTCTATTGACTTTGTTTCATCGCCAAATGCTAGGAGAAAACTCCCTTCAAGCTCCCAAGCAAGCGCTTCGTCACACAAATTTTTGTGCGCATTTGCTGATGAGATGGCTTTGTCATATGCGACTAGAGCATTCGCAAAATCTCCGTTGCTGTGGAGGTCCTCAGCTTCAAGCAACAAGCTCTTATGTTCAAAATTCCATAATGAGCCAAGCTTGGCCCAAGACATCATCATTGACTTGCATTGGCCGCCCCTTGCCGCCCACAAGCGTTCGCGAGTCTCACGATACATCCGAAATGATACTAAACCGCCAAAGAAAGCGTGAGGGACTGCAAACGACATCAAACACCAAGGCCTTGTTTGGTGAGCGAAATAATCCTGGGCTGCTTTCGTGAGACTATCAATCCTGTTCAACATGAATGACTCATACATCCTTTGGAAGTGACTGAGACACAACAGGAACATTGTGATGTCACGGTTTGTAACTACATTGAACAAGTAAAAACGAACGATTAGGTACAAAACCATAGGCTGATGAGGATTTTGTGTGTGATCAATGCTTGCGTTCAGTTGATCGTCAAGTTGGGTGTCATTTCCGTAACCAATGAGTTTGGATATTGAGTTCTTACATGAAATAAGGTAATCCAACATTGATAAATGCTCTTGCTGTGCCATGAAGTGGCATGCTTTAAGAAGAGTCTTATGGGAATTAATGAGATTCGCACCTGCCCAAAATAATGATACACAATACGACATTTTGTTGACGCATGCCCAATTGATATCTCCAGCTCCCATCGCGGCTTCCTCGCCTATTTTTCGGAATTCGTTTACCGAGAGCAAAGGCTCATAGAAGGACAGGAGTTCCGATGTTGCAAACAGTAATTGGCCTTCGGATTCCTTCGATCCAGATTTGTAGTGAAGTGTCTTTGCAAGCTTTGTGAATCGATGTGCGAACACCATTTGACCAATGCTTCCAAGTAATCCAGCGAAGCAGGCAAATGCCACCGGGGAGTCAGGAGATACCCCATATGTCACTGTGAGTCTGATCATTTTGAGAATGATCAACGGCTGGAGTGATGGTTCAACCTGGTAGGCCGAACTATTCAGCAAAGCCAAGAATTTCATAGCCATCAATACCGACGTATCACTCATAATGTTGTAATTCATAACTTCGCTCATGTCAGGTAAAATCTCTTTAATCTGACGGATGACATCTTCGTCTGAAACGAATGTAGGGATAGGATGCCCAAGCTGGGATAAGATTAAGAGTCCCTTCTCGATAGATACATCAATCTTTGAGGAGTATTGAAGCGAAGTCATAACGTTAAGAATGGTATTGAGCTTGTCCCAAAAACAACGTGCGTTTTTTTCGACTTGGTCAGACAATATGTCAAGGCTGACGGCATCCCCAAGCACAAGAGAACATTGGGCAGCTGATTCGAATAACTGCAGGCTCAGGCGATATTAATCCTTCCAGTGATTTTTCTTGAGAAAACTTATTCCGTTATCAAAATGAGAGTATGCAGATGTGTAATCAGACATTTCGATAGACTTTTCCCCTGCAATCAAATTAAAATGGGATATTTTTGCAGCCTCAGTAACAATCCGAGACAGCCGCTGGACCAGCAAGATTGATTTGATTGACAGAAGTAAAGAGCAATTCATCATCCCCAGTCTCGATGGAAAAGTTGACAAGAGAGAGACCATATTCTAAGTGGTGTAGGCAGCGATCTTCGTCCTTCATTATATCGTACGCGGCTTCTTGAATTCGATCATGACTGAAATGGTACCTCCCATTGGATTTGTAGATAAAACCTTCAACCAAAGCCATATCCAATTTTGCTGATATATTGACACCCAGTTTGGATTCAAGAACTTCAACCAGCCTGCATGTCATCGAAGCTCCGAAACAAGATAGCATGAACAGAGCCTTCTGTACATCTAGAGGAAGTTTATTAATGCTGCTTGCGAAGAAAATAGTCAGGTCTTCCGGCAACTCTCTTGACTGAATCTTTTCTTCATCCCATTCTCATCTGCGACGACCAAGATTGAAGCGAAGAACGCCTGTTGAAATGTGCTTCGAAAATCGCCCTCGTAGTTAAATTACGGAGACACCGGTTGACATAGTAATCGGAGATTATTGAAAAGAAG
>JALLPF010000488.1:0-10645 GCA_036939455.1 Cyclotella distinguenda | reverse complement strand
GTTCATACTACTTTCTCTCCTACTTCATGCAAATATCGAATTCCCTCAACTCCAACCTTCCTGGTAAATTACGTCTCATCAAGAAGATGTGTCGGCGGTTGGCGGAGTGGGTTAACCATGTCAACGGCAGTGGTAGTAGTCAGAGTGATCAAGACCAAGATCAATGAAACGAACTCCTAGATTCAGGAGTTCGTCCTCTCCACCCCCCTTGCCACTTTGTGTCCACATCGAAATCCTGTGATCAAAGTGTTATGTTATGTAGATCCAAAGGATGTAGTCAACAGTAATTAACTGCTGAATTAAGATGACCTTAATGTAGCGCAGTGGGCTAGCGATAAACTGTAGTTTAGAATTGATCTGCAATAGAATTTATGAGACTTATATTACTATCAAAGCAACAATCAATCAAAACAAAGGTGTCAAAGTAATTTATCAAGGTGAAGCAAGTAAATCGATGCATTGGAATTCGAAGCATTCTCAAATGTCATTGTAGTGTTCTTGAATGTCATTGTACTGCTCTCGAATGTCATTGTTGTGTCAGCATTGAATTGTAAATGTCAAATATAAGTCTCTTGCTTCGATATCAGGGAAAAGCGGAATTGATTGAAACTAAAACCCTGAATCATGTGATTCATTGATCACAACCCCTAACACTCTCTCTCAATGATTGACATGGTTTCCAATCACAGCCCACATATGTGATTTCGATGTCTGATAAAAGTGTTTTGGGCAATTGGCTTCGTCAAAGTATCTGCTAACTGATCCTCAGTGCTGATTGGGTATACCTTGATAAGGCCCTTTCGGACATGCTCCCAAAAGTGATGATATCATATATTAATATGTTTGGTCAGTGGTCTGAGTTTGTGGAGTTTCGCCAGTTCGATAGCTCCTGCATTGTCGTCTTCAAAAGCTTTGCAGTAAATTCGAGGAGCTTTGCAAACGACCATGAAACCTTTCTCCCTCATTTCCTTGACTAGGTCCATCAAAGGAATTACATCTCGAAGAGCTTGGTAGAGAGCGATGTATTCTGCTTCCGTAGTGGATAGTGCAACCTGTGATTGCAATTTTGAACACCAAATAACCGGGCAGGCAGCGAAGAAAACGATCCAGCCACTTCTCGATTTTGCTGTGCTGGGGTCTGTCTCGGCAAATTCCTTGTTCCATTCCCCTGAAAAGTCTGCATCTGTGTAGCAATCAAATCCTTTCAGAGGGTCAGGGGTAAAGGAAAATCCAAGGTCGCGTGTACTGATCAGGTAACGAGCGACGTAAAGGACTTCCTCACCATTTTCTTGCCGAGGGTTTGAGGCGTACTTTGCTGCCATGTGTACTGGGTAGATGATGTCGGCATCCGTAGTTTGTGCCAGTTCAACGTCCCGATGACGGATCTGTAGTTCCAATCCAAGTTGAATTCCGGAGATGCTTTGTGAGCATAAAGGCGATTAGAGGTTTTCGATGGAATCGGCTTTGGAAAGGCTTTGCCGCCAAGGTGAATGTCGTTGATGATAGCATCGTTGAGAGCTCGTTGACTGAATTCGTAGGAGCCATCGGTGTGTTTCTTGATGTTGACGCCTATATAGTCGGCGGGTGACCTTGATCGTCTATATCTAGATCAATCGATTGTAGCTCCTTGATGACCTGTGTCAACTGGGCGTCACTGCCACCAAGAAAGATGCCATCATTGATGTAGACGATAAAAATAACGTTTCCCTTGTAAAATACGCACTCATCAATGTCAGAAGATTCGAATCCCACTTGTTGAAGTTTGTCTATCAAATATTGATTCCAGACACGGCCAGCCTGTTTCTGACCGTAGAGATTCGAAAGGAGTTGAAGAACATGATCCTTGGAACGACCTTGAGTCGTTTTGATCCCGTAGGGAATCTCCATGTATAAGTCGGTTTTGATGGGGGCTTGGCTGTAAGCCATGACGAAGTCAATTTGTCGTAGAGAACGGTCATAAATGATGGCAATAATAATCAACATCCGAACTGCGAACCAAGTGAAAACGGGGGCATAAGTATCATAGTAGTTTATGCCGAAGATATGTTTTCCACGCGGATGTTGCGGGCAAGGAGCGAGTGGATTGATGGAGGTGAGATCGACGTTGCTTGTGTGCATCGTTTTGTCGAAAGAAGATGTGTCCTCATTTGGAAACGAAAATTGTTCCGTTTGCAGGTTCAGGTTTTCTTCAACGAAGAATTCGGCAGGATCAAGTGTATCTGCACCCCCCCCCCCCTTGGAGATCGAGGAAGTAGCTGGAGAACTGTTTGATTGTGGTAGGAGGCTTTGTTTGCCTCAAACAAGGCGTCAAATGCTCGAAAGAGGCGAGTACCAGGCGAGGAGTTGATAATGGGTGTGCCTGTTGAGTCGTCTATTGGAACTGTTTTGATATGTTTGCCGTTGTTCCAGCGAAGGATGCACAACTTGTTCGTCGTTTCCATTGTCATGTCTCCAGCTGTCACCCTACTCCAGTGCTGTGGGCACAAGAGGGGTGTCGGGAAACCAGGTACGTGGAGACTGTTTGGGATTTTATCGTGACTTTTGAACTATTGTCTGTCACTAATTTCAAGACGAAAGACGAATTTCCCTTTTGCTACCACATGTAAACCTGATGGTCCGATGCCGGAGACGTTGCCGTTGAATGGGACAAGGTTTTCGAAATGCGCCTTGTCACCTGACATTGTGCAGCTTGCGCCAGTGTCGATGGCAACGGGGAATGAGTCTGAGTCGAAGGTGAGGGTGCTGTTAATGATGGAGCGTGTTGCGGAGTAAGCGAGGAGTGGTGCGGAAGAGATGGTTGAGAGGCAGTATTGAGCTTGTCTGGACAGGGAGCGAAGGGTGCTTTTGACGCGACAACCAACCCTGTAGAGGCGGGTAAGCTTCAGGTAAGTGGGCAGTATTGGCGCTTGTTTAATTTTACAAGACAGTGGTGGTTTCAATGTCTTGTACCGGAATCGTTTATGTTTGTATGTTGTGGAGCAACCATGTCGAATTGCCCTACGTTTGCTGTGTTGTGCCAGATCGAGCTTGATGGCTATGATAAACAACTGTTTGAATTGTTGCTTGATGAAGGAGAAATGTAGAAGAGAATCGTTGCTGTTGCAGTGCAAATGTTTGGTGCCTCGGCCATGGTCAAAAGATAGAACCATGCAGAGTAGCACCATCATTCATTGTCAGCGTTGATGCTGGCAATCTGAGCCATCAATTGTTTGAATTGGGAGTTGGCGATGTTGTTTCTGTCTGCCACATTGAGATTGTATTGGTAGAAATCCATATTGTTTTTTTTCAGAACGTTCTGTAATCCAGGGCTGGATAAAACCTGTTTTGAATGTCGAAAACGTGGAATGTTTTTCATTTAAATCTGTTTGAATTGTCGAAAACGTTTTCATGTTGTTCTGGATTCAGAACGATCTGGATCCAGAGAAATTAATTAAACAAATTATTATTTTTGCAAAAGAGAGAGTTACCCACTTTAGATCTAGATTATGTTTTCCTTGAAGGTGTAATATGCACGTTCAATTTGGGGGATGGTTGATTCAGGGCAAGATTCGACCCTGCCGTCAGAAGGATCTAGATCCTCACCATCTTTAAGCAGAGCTTTTCGTTGCAGCTTTTCTGAAACTTCATTATCCTCAAGCAGAGCTCTTCGATTTTGCGATGATGATATGGACTGGATTAGGTCGTCCAAACCGCTCGTAATCACAGTATCAAATGCATTGAACAGGGTCGCGGTTTCAGCAGTTCCATGGTAAATGCTAACTTTCCTGGTATTTCGATTGTTTCAAATTTTAGAAAACTTAAAATCAAACAAAACATCAAAAACGGTGTCGATTTTATATAGTTTTTAAGTTATTCTGGATTCAGAACGATCTGGATAAAGAGCAATAAAGATGGGTAACATTGTATTCAATCGCCGAATTCGCAATGATGGGTTTGCAATGCTTGGCTTGTGAAAGGGTTTACTCGATCGTCTTTCACCTTTTTTAATCCCCCCCTTTTCTCTGTTTTTCCTCAGGCGACAATTTGCATAGAAGTGAGTACCTCATGCAAGGTGTTCATCACACCATGTCCATTCTGATCCGTCTTTTGTCATCGTTTTCCCATCTCCAGGTTTCGGAGGTGTTTTCTAACACATTTCATCCAATGATTGACGACGTTTGTTTGAAGTGTCCTTTCGATTTTTCATCTTTGTTTCGGGAAGGGCTGGTTTTCCTTTCTTGGCAAGGCGATTTGAGAGTTTGAGGGCGACGCCTGAGACCTGTTTAAGCTTGGCGTTCAGGGCCACGATTTCATTTTGCTCGGGAGATTTGGCGCCCCATTCATTTCTTGAGAGAAGGTAGTTATATTTCGCCTTGGCAAGGCTCATAAGTGAGTCGTGGTCGAAGTTTGCCTGTAGTTCACCGTCAAATACTGACTTGGTTTCAATTTGATGTATTCATGAAACGTAGTCGAATTCGAAGCATTCTCAAATGTCATTATAGCGTTCTTATTGTACTGCTCTCGAATGTCATTGTTGTGTAAGTATTGAATCGTACGTGTCAAATATAAGTCTCTTGGTTCGATATCAGGGAAAAGCGGAATTGATTGAAACTAAAACCCTGAATCATGTGATTCATTGATCACAACCCCTAACACAAAGTTCTCTTGATCAAGGCGAGACCAAGATCTCGATCACACACAAATGAAGTTCAATTCGTTTGTCATCAAAATGCTCATAATAATATACTTCTCCAGAGATCTGCTCCACGAGGTAACGGCGCTGAACAGACGAATATCATAACAGCAGCAGCAGCATCAACAGAATCAATTTAAAACATGAAGATATCTCTTTCTTTCCTCTGGCTTGCCTCCCTTGGTACTCCATTCCTGGACACAAGTCCCCGTCCCTCCGTGGTGAAGGTATTTATGAGGCCGCAATTTCAACAAAAGATGAGGCTGTTGCAACAAACACAACCAAGGTAGACTATTCGGTAACCACTTCTCACTCGTGGGGGATCTGTGGATATGGCTATGTTGGAGATGGATATTGTGCGGATGGTTCTTGTTGCTCCGTGGTGAGCTGAATAATGAAGATTTCAATGCCTGTTTTTGTCGCAGCCATCGTACTCATTGGACTATTTCTCTCTCTTTCTCTCTTATCGTAGTTTGGGTGGTGTGGATTGGATTGGGAATATTGTACTTATTCTGGGGGCACCTGTGGAAATGGCTATGTTGGAGATGGATACTGCGCGGATGGTTCATGTTGCTCCGCGGTAAGCTGAATTACGAATAGTCATCTGTGTCTGTTTTTCTGTCAGAGCTATCATATTAATTTGATTTCTTCTGTCTCCTTGTCTCTCTCTTGCCATAGTGGGGATGGTGTGGATGGGATGAGTAATTTTGTGGTTATTCCAATTTCGAGACCAAGGTGATGTTGGAGAAGCACGCCATTTCATCAGAAGATGAGTCCATGGCAACCAATAAAACCAACTTTGACAAGTCATCACACACTCTCAACAATGCTGAGCATGTCCGTCACTTTGACACTAAATCAAACGACAAAACCAACACGGACAAGTCATCGCACACGCCCAACAATCACCACCTTGTCCGGCACTATGGCACTAAATCAAGCACCACAACAACGCAGACAAGCCATCACAAAATCTCACCAATGACGACCATGCTCGTCAAGATGAGCAGCACAATCGATGGTGGTGGACCACTACTCACTCGTGGGGCACCTGTGGAAATGGCTGGGTTGGAGATGGATACTGTGCAGACTATTCTTGTTGCTCCGCGGTAAGCTGAATCATGAACAGTTTTTCTCTGTTTGCCTCTCGTTCTTGCCTTAGTGGGGGTGGTGTGGTTGGGATTGGGAATATTGTTATTCCGAAACCAAGGAGACAGTCTAAACAGGATAGTCAAAATCTCCTCTTCTCCTAGTTTGTTGATTGTATTAGCTCCCTTTTTTGTGTTTGTTTGATAAACTTAATTCCATGACTTAGTCGTGATTTTAATTCTTAGAGTACTTAACCACCGAATTTTCTTTTTAATTCAAGGATATTTTTGTATTCCCAATTCTGCAAAATGCCATGACTTGCCACTGCTCTGTGTTCAGTTTTTACTTGACTCAGGTAACTGGTTTTTGTAGATGTTCCCTGCGTCATTTTATTGGAGCGTTAAAGTTTTTGATTCATTACGACATAAATATTATCATCATTCTTTTCCGTATTATATGTACTACTTAGCCCTCAGCTTTCAGTTGATGTGGTTTATTGCTGCACGGTTGAAGGAGTCTATACAGCCTCTGATTGAAGGAGTTGCGTGGATACTGGCCGCGACTGAGTCCTTCTGAATTAAGAAGAACATGATGTATTAAAGGTAGAAGTCCAAATTGTTCTAGGTAGATCCAGAGCGTTCTGAATCCAGGGCAGGTTAAAACCTGTTCTGAACTACGAACACGTTGAATGGAGCGGAGGGATCTCTCAATTTTTGTTTCGAGAATGTTTACCTTTAACAAACTGTAATGAAATATAATTGGTTGAATATAAAAATTACCGAATAATATAGGTATAGATGTTTTTTCATCAGTCGACAAGCGAATGCCCATTTTTTTGCGAACCTTCTGATGTCTGGCTTCTCACAAAAATCAGAACAAAATTTGAAATCCGTAAAAAATTGTGCCTCTCTCTACTTGACACATATTTTTTGAACTAAGTGATGCAGCAATACATCGTATTGCTCTTCTCGTGAAGATCTTGCTTTTCAATAGAATGCGGAACTTGTATCCTGTTTTCTGGATTCTATGAATAGAATGCGATCTCTGCATTCTGTAGAATAGAATGCGATTTCTGCATTCTGTAGAATAGAATGAGATTTTCGCATTCTGTAGAATAGAATGCGGTTTCCGCATTCTGTAAAATAGAATGCGATTTCTGCATTCTACAACCTAGAATGCGATTTTTACTTAGGAACCCGTAGTTTTCATACCAGTCACAAACTAGAATGCGAAAATCGCATTCTAGAGAACAGAATGCAATTTCCGCATTCTATAAAATAGAACGCGTTTTCCGCATTCTATAGAATAGAATGCGTTTTCTGCATTCTATAAAATAGAATGCGCTTTCTGCATTCTATAGAATAGAATACGGTTTCCGCATTCTATGGAACTTAAGATGTTTCTCATTTATTTCTGAAGAAAAATCTGTCAATTCGCCAATGGAATGTATTGTTTGATATTGCCCTTCACATAGGAGAACCTAACGCTCTCTCGCCGACTCTTCCGTTGAATTTTGAATCAAGAAAGAAAAGCATCCAGCTTGAGTTTGTCCTGGTTAACCAATGATTTTGATTGGAGCTTGACGTGATACCAATTTTTTTATTTTTTTATTTTTGACATCAGAGTAGTATTGTTTTTGTTAGTTTAACTTTCTCTCCTACTTCTTGCAAATATCGAATTCCCTCAACTCCAATATGTTTTTGGTTTTAAACCTGTTTTGAATGTCGAAAACGCGGAATGTTTTTGCCCAGGATTCTAGGGGAAGTTCCTGCATCTCGCGCAATACAAGAACAAGCGAAGTAATAACAAATTATTATGCAAAAAGAGAGAATTTACCTAATTTAGCTCATACTTTCTGTACACAGGTTCAATCTTGGGGACGGTTGCTTCATCACGCTCTACTTCTCTTTGCTTGTTTGTACGCACTTGTCGTAGATCCTCGGCTTTATCACGGCTCTCAGCTTCGACGACCTGGACAAACTTAATGAGAGAAGGCTTCTTTGAGAAGAGACTAACATGAGATAAATCGTCACACAAATCTTGCGATGAAGTTATGGACTGGATTAGGTCGTCCAACCAGCTCGTAATCGCATTATCAAACGAATTGAATAGGGTAGCGGTTTCAGCAGTTGGTTCGTCCATGGTCATTGGTAACTTCCTGGTGTTCGGATTGGTTTAAAAATTTGGAAACCTATTTTAACTTCAAAAATGGTGTCTATTTTTATAGTTTTCAAGTTGCCCTGGATTCAGAACGATCTGGATCCAGGGCAATAAAGATGGGTACCTGCCATAGTATGGCACTTCTAAATTTTGTGTGTATTACCGTCAAGGTTGGAGTTTAAGCACGAGCTATAATGCACTGGGGTATCCATCTAAATCATAAAGATTTTTTTCATTCATTAGATACCCTAATGTACCACAGCTGCGTAGGAATTCAAAATAATCTACCCAGACAAAAACATTGTGGATAGAATTTACAAGATTGATCGATGATTGATCGATTGGTATTACTTAGCTTTCCTCCATGGCATTAATTCCCGATGATAAATCTGCTTCCACTCACTAGAGATGATCAGGTGTAATTTAATTTTTGTCCCGTTGATTACGCGATATGCTAAATGGTATGGTTATGAATTAAATACTGGTGATTTACGTAATATAAGTATATTAAAACATTTCAGATGGAGAGTCAACCATCCCAGTCTTCCCACCCATGATGTTATCATCCCCCATCTCTCCGTCCCCCATACCATTTTGAACCAACTCCCGTAGGACCAGGCGTGTCCAATCGTGTCTTTCTAACTGGCCATAATATATTTGCTCCCTCCTCCCCTTTTCTTGCCAAAGCTTCTGCAAAATTATCGTACCACCACGATTGCATCAATTATTTCTTGCTTTTCCGATTAAACCAATGCGCATTGCACTGATCTCCCCCGTTGGCCCCAAATCTAACCACGCTCCGCGAGACATGGTGCGCTCGAAACTCCTAGAGTTTACTGACTCAACTCTCCCTCCCTCTATGCAATCGATAACGTCTGGCGGCACATGGCGATCCTTCAGGTTGGAGCCTCGAACTCCAAACGATCCTGTTGTGACGGCCATCCCTGAGCGGCTTCAACGATCCACTCCTGGTTTTACTGTTGTTGTTGTTGCGTTGTGACATGTTTTCTTCTGGCGAACTCAAACATCGTGATGGATCAACGACTTCGTGGTTACGTTGATACGTATATGCGTCACGACTGACCAGAATCATACGATAACCGTCGGGATGCCGCAGGCTCACCCTCATTCCGCTCCATCAAGTACCAACAGCGTCAATAACCTGACCGGCCAGTGGGACAGAAATAATCCCCGCAGAATTAATGTTTCTGATGTGTGTTGTGCCGTCACAACCGTGAAAAAAGCTACCATACACCATACTTCTGTTGTGTATGTGGTGTGTTGGAGATGATGGATCTTTAAGATCCAATAACTTATGATCCCTTGGTCAAATAATGAGCAATGTTAGTATTGCCAAAAGCAGAATGGACCCCTGGAGAAGATTGTTTTTTGGGGGCGCGCCTTTTTTGAGAGTAATCAAATTTATGTTTACATTACAGATCTGAACATGAAGTTTGCTTGAAAGCTCCAAGCCAACCATACATCTGCGACTCGCTCAATGTCATTGTGTGCTGTTGTTCCTCGCTTCACATATGCCGACATCTTTGCCACACGGACCACACGCTCGTTTCCAGATCGATCGGCAGCAATACTTGCCGAAGAAAGCACCTCCCCAGTGGTAAACTTTCCATCGCTATTCATAAAGTTTGGTTGCAGAATGAACTGACCCGACTTCCAAGCTGCTAAGCACGATCTGAATCCACGGTCGACCTCATTGATGAAAGCATCGCCTCCATCCTCCGCCATGAAAGCCGCCTGCTCTTGAAATATTCTTGTCTCATTCAAGTACCCGCTGTCAGGCATAGCACCAGGATAAAGTTCATGTGTCCCTAGCCAACCACATAGCTGCACAAAGATACCACCCCGGGCTACATTGCCAGCATAATAGGCCGAGTATGTCAATCGTTGCAGCAGTGCCATTGCATTCTTGGGCCACAGCACTTACACCTCTGATAACTATTATCAATTCCAATACCAGTCTCCCCCATAATGAACTCCATGTTGTACTCTCCCAATGTTACAGGTGGGTCATGGATGAAGCGTGGAACATTGTCGTCAGTAGTGATATTTCCAGGTTCATATCTTGCTGACTGTGAAAATAATTTGTAGTGACCCTCTGTCCATCCACTGGCCTTAGTGGCATAAAACTTGCATAATGAATCTTCCGATAATCCCTCATGCTCCTCCAACTTTTCCATTANGGCCTTAGTGGCATAAAACTTGCATAATGAATCTTCCGATAATCCCTCATGCTCCTCCAACTTTTGCATTACCTTATGAAGCGTGGATGGTCCAATTTATTTACACCCCTTCGGGTGGGTGTCACAGCCAAGACCAACCATAATGGCAGTACGAATTGAAGCGTCGCCACGGTCATATTCAAACAGTGGATGTGCCGCTAGTCTATGTCCTTGCTGTACTTTCAAGGTGGTGTAGTTTGGCACCACATCTAGACTCAACTTGTCCAGTACATCGCTCTGAAATTCATCTTTGTAGCCAATTGCAACCATAACATTAGAGAGGGCATCGTCGTGGGACCTGCTTGTACGTTTCCAACCTTTCTTAAACTTGAATTCCTTAATCAACATCATATTCCTTCCAGTGACAGCAATAAAGTCCCCATCATTAGCTAACGCTCCGTCAGTATTCCCACGCACGGCATGATAGCATATTACACAATCGGCCTGTGTCACAGCTTCCACAACAGAAACTGTCACTTCTGTG
>JALLPF010000478.1:0-10049 GCA_036939455.1 Cyclotella distinguenda | reverse complement strand
GGTTTTCCGGCGCGATATCAGGTCACAATTTGTGGGATCGGTGAGTTGACAAATTAGGGCATGTTTTTGGTCGTATGAGATGACAAAATTGGGCGTGACCTCCTTAACGGATTCTAGGCATATGACATATGAAAATGAGGGGAATCGTGTGCTGAATCTAACGCGCAGATTGGAGATTTATCATTATTAAAATTGAGCTTATTTCGAGTTCATTCCTCTATTTCGAAAAAAAATGCATTATTAATGGAACGGATTAAGTACTTATGAATTATTTTTTGTTCCAGCTCCATAGTGGATGCCCTTAGTACTTATACGTAAGTATAAGTATAGTATACTTAATTATGGGACGGATAAAGTGGGTTTTTTCCGTGATGGGCAATGGACAGGCTCTCAAGATGTAAGACGGCGATGACAAAGCTATTCCCCCAAAATAATGTCGCCATTCCCCATCTCCAACGACGTGACAACCCAATTTCAATCCTGGCTAGCAACCTGCACTCTCCCAAATCAAACCGAGTCCACCTCCACCTCTCTCCGCGATGAATCTCGAGCCCTCTTCCTCCATCTGTCCTCCTCCCCCACCGCCCCTCCCACGTCAACCTCCACAATCACCCAAGACCTCGCAGTGGCCTCCTCCTCCACTCCCAACGGAGCCATGGCCCAATTAGTGTCCATTCTGGGACCTGCCCTCTCCGACAATCAACACGCACTGCCTGCTCTGCATTGTCTCATGGGAGCGGCCGAAGGAAGCTCCAGTCTAACTCACGGGGTACGACGGGCTGTAGGACAATTCCTCGTGCGGTCGTGTGACACGGTGGGTGATTCCGCCGTATCCTGTCTCGGGGCCATGTTAAAGTCGCGACTCGAATTGTTTCCGACGGGTTCGTCAAAGGGAGATCCCATGGTGAATGAGGCGGTCAGAGTTATCTTTCAATCGGCAGAGTTGAGGTTGGAGTTGGCAGTGGGGGGCATGAGGTCCAGGTGTGGCGGGGACGATGTTGAGGAGGAGTTGTCGCGAATGCCGCGATCCCAGAGATCTGTCTGTTTTTTAATGATGGAGGATGCGCTGGATGGGTTTGATGAGGATATTGTTCGTGGAAGAGAACTTCATACACAGTTTTCGACTTGTGAGCTGGTGTTTCCAGCATCGGTTTGCGAAACAATGGGTGCCTTTGCCTCACTGACGTCGTCGTGCTTGAATGGAGAGACTGATCCGAGGTGCCTGATTCAATTGCTCCGTCTGTTGAACAAGGTGCAGCGAATTTTGATTCCCTGCTTCAATGCTGGAGCAGATCATGTCCAATTTCCATCCACGGAATTATTCGACGCAGTCGCACCCTACTATCCCGTGCATTTCACTCCTCCGAAACAAGATCCGCATGGGATCACACGGGACATGCTGCACGATGCTCTTATGGGGGTCCTTTGCGAAAAGGGTGTATCAGCGGTAGATGGACAAGTCGAAAACATGAGCACACATGCGGTGCGATTGTTCATGGAACGGTTGGATCCGAAATCCACGGATTCCTCCGAGCACGACCCTCCGGAGGTGGGAGATAAGTTGGAAGCGATTAAGGACCTCTCGACTCTTTTTTTCTCGTCGAACGTACCAGATACATCCCGAGACTCTAGAAAAACGAAGCCATCCACCAAACTCTCGCATTCGCCAAACGTGATTCGTATTGATCGAGCACTAGTATCGGAGCTGTCGTCCTCCCTGGCTCGGGTTCACGAAGAAGCCGTCTCATTCGATGGATCCGACGATGGAAAATCTCTGGCGAGTGCCATTCGTAAATTTTCCTCGTCGCTTGCATATTCATTGGAATCGTGTGCCACATTCGCCGACACGCAATCAGATACACATTCCCAATGGGATGCGTTTGTGTTGCACATCATCAATCGACTAGCTCCCGCACTCGCTTCCGCGCCTCAGGGAAGTCACGGTCGTGCCTCGACCGTTTATTTGGCTTCCCTGGCCGCAGGGGCTGGGCTGGTCACGCTGAACAAAGTACTGGAGGTGTGCATTCCTCGTTTCCTTGAGGTGCTATCGGTTCTCGATATTACGAATTCGGACAGAACCAACAAGGAAGCAAACGTGGATGGAAAATTAGACGAAGAAAAAATCGCCTCTGCCTTGCGTGGGATTGCTGCCATGATTTCCTCATGCCGGGTGGCGTTGGAACACTTGCAACGAGATCGCGATGTTCGGGTTCATCCGCACCCTTTGGCTTGGAATTTGCCCGCCATACTTGGACGAATATCTCTTGTCCTCGATGGGGTGATGGAGGATGAGGACGTGGGATTACCCGCATTGGCAGCTGTTGGCGCATTAGAATCACTGTTGACTTCCATTAATATACATCCATTGCAAGTTGACGATCTCGGCAGTTTAGAAAAAATAGTTTCGTTGTTGAAAGCTACGGTGCAGGTGAAAACTGATGCTCCTCAAACGAAAGATGCAGAAGAGTGGAAGATAGCTTGCGCACGAACGATAGGCGCGCTCATCGCTGGAGCGTTTGGCGATGACGAAACCTACGACGAGAATACTGCATCGTGCACACAAATTGGTTCGATGGTCAATCAATTGATACCTCAAATTGTATCATCCGCCATTTCGCAGCATCCCTCAGCGAGTCACGGCAGCCGTTATGACTGGATAGTGCTCTCGAAAGCTTGTTCCAACGGCTCACTGAAAGTGTCGTCCGAAATAGTATCATTGTTGCTCTCCCATGTTTTGAACGTATTCCGATCAACGCAGCTGGACTGTACACCGGTCATGGCATTTTCGTACATCGTCCGTCATGGTGGACCGAATGTCGCCAAAGCGTTTCATATGATGGATTCACCAGACCCTACCCCCATCGATGTCATTAACGAGTTGTGCAAACCGTGTAATAAGAGGGAATTTACAGGTGTCGAAATGGTTTCCGAGAGAACATTGACCGTAGAGAGCCACTTGGAACTCCCAGCTTCGCCAAAAGTAATCGCTGAAGAAAAGGAGGCATACGAATCGGTTGTGAGATTTCCAGTGTGAAACTTCATTTATGCGCCTCAAACACTGACTTGAACCTACATCTCTCAAACAGGTCGTGCGAGCGTATTCTGTACTCCCGCTCCTTCGGGAGGCCTTTGAATCCCCTTCCGCGGTACTATCGTGCGAGAGCATTGTTCAACTGGTGGGACAAGTACTGCCTCCCTTATCTAGATGGGATAAGGTGAAGCTATGCGTCTCCTTTCCACTTCTTGCTGCGGTCCTCTCAAATCAGGGCAGCGTCTGGAAACGATTCAACGCAGCGACGATGGAGGGATTAAAGTCCATGACTTTTGATCTTGCCAAGTTCAGTCTATCTTCCGAAGAAGACTCACTACCCAAGTCAGCGGCCGCATCATGCCTGTTTTCAATCCTGCGACATGTCGAGGATGAAAGCAACGATGAATCCCGTGCAATTCGAGAAATATTAAACAATCTTGTCTTTGAGTCATTAGTGGAGGCTCTTCCGAACTTTCAAACGGATATGTCAATCCCTTCGCCTGATTTCTCCTTCTTTCGGGAAGTTGAAGACGCTATGAACTTTATGTCTCTTTTGGTATGTCATCTGTTTCCACGTATGTTTGATTTAATCGTCTTCATGAGCTGAAGGATTCATTCTTCACTCCAGGGCACAGCAGCAGCATGTAAAGGTGGCTTGCATTCAAAAACGGCTGATGCCATTGCAATATTTTTGATCGAAATGGCATGCATTGGCACTTCTCTCTTTCCTTTTTCCAATTCGTCAATCGAGCTCATTAAACCCAGCGACGACGGACAGAGGCATCCAATCAAGGACCGTAGTGCCCACATGTTCCTGATACCTGCATCCGCATTCGGTAGTATGCTATCTGTTCACAACGGAAGTCCTTTCTGGAGACAGAGAATAGTCCACAAAGCAGTTCCAATTCTAATGACAGTTTTGCAGGAGCAGGCACAGTCGCAGAATCCTCCGGCACTTGGTTCATTGACTGTGACCTGTCATATGCTATGTGACTTGCCCGAAGCAATGCTGGGGGAATCAAACATGAAGAATATGGTTCCTACTCTAGTTGCGGGCTTGGTTTATTTTTCGAACAACTTAAATGATTTGGCTCATGATGAGGTTACATCTTCCAAACTCTCGGAAATACTCGGGGCCATTATTGTAGCACTTGTCAAGCTGCTAACATTATCTCCAGATTTTGTGAGTCTCCTCGTCAATCAATCAAATAATGCCTTTATACAGAACTCATTCGTATTGTATTCTGTCAAATCGTTCCACCTCAGCTCACGAAATTCATCAGTGTAATTACACCCAGTCTTTTGCAAGTATTGTCAAGCGGTGATTATGATGAGAGGTTTATTCCAAATCAGTTATTGGTTCTTCAATGTCTAACTAGTATAGTGAAGATGCCGGAATCTCGCGAAACATGTTTACGAGAAAGACAGCAAGTCGTTACTGGTTTAGCAGCGATGTTGGATCATCCGTCAGTCCTTATTAGGCATGCAGTGGTGCAAGTGAGGAATACTTGGTACACGCTGTGAAACAGATGAATATCGCCGATGTATTCGTTTAGTTTTGTCGAATGGATTCCACAATTCACCCTGGAGAGAAATAAAATCTGATTGACAAGCGCTGCCTCCTGCTGCTTGTTAATTATAGCTGTGGCACTATCGACTTAAACTGAATCAAAACCTGTAAGTTCTACAGTAACACCGCATGACTACGACTATCCTACAGGTCTTAATAGTGCTGCTATTTCATCATCAAGGTTATCGTCAACATACGATATCCTTGGTGATGATGATGGAATTCGTCGAGGTCGATGGTGATTCCTTTCCACCATTACTTGCCTCCGCTCCTTGTCCATTAACGAGTATGCATCATCGTATAAATCATGTGGTCTCACCCCTTTCACAAACAACGATGCAATGTACGAAAATCCCAGAAATCCGTCGAACGAGACGAGTCCAACGGTGACGAGTGCCAACATCATCATCCCCAGCGAAAGATTTGACATGCTCCCCACAGCTGGGACAACAACGGGATCTTCGACGTCCCCAGGCAACAACCAATCCAATGCCTGGAATAAAATCTGGGCTCCTGCATTATAGATTTGATTTGGATAGTGGACACCGTCAAAAGATTCCGAGACTCGAGAGGAAGTAAACGCCCTTCCATCTATCACAAATGACGCCGATGAAAGTACACCGTTACGAGAATAAACTTCTCGCATGATTTCCATGTCTTCTTCTCGCATGTGGTCCCTCTTTTCCTCGGTGTTTAGTGCCTGCGAATTGATGGTCGTTGGGATTAGCCATACGACAGCTGTGCCATATGTTTGAGACTTTCGCATCTCTGCGCTCAAGTCTTTCAAGGTGGCGGCATGAGACTGACGATCTTCGTCGGTTGCGTAAACATGGAGTCTGTCCCAAGCACCTCCTCCAAGTACAACAAGATCTGGTCTGTCACCACCACCAGACGCGAGTTTATTGATTTCTCGGAGTGAGTTGAGTTGATCAATCGCAAGGGGAGCCTGTCATGGGAAATATACAATGAGAAGGATTCGATCAATAAAGCATCGGTGGTTTCAATCAAACCACTCACCCACTTAAAGTTGATGGGCGTTGTATCCCATAGTATTGTGCTCAGATCAGTGTGCTTGGGTACAGTGGCATCATACGCACCTGCTTCCTTTATTCCCATGGATCGCAATGTGGCATGATACAGATTTCTTGTCATCGAATCGCCTATGAAGACAACGTAACTTCGATTTAGCATACGTTTCAACTTTGCTTCACCCCTGTAACCGAATCTACAACGAGTCCGAGCAGGATCTTTCCATGCCCAGATATAAGAAGCGCTATGAGGAGCGCACGTTCCGAAAGAATTCACATCTCTTTCTCTATACGCCATTCCAAGACTTGATTCGTTGCATACATCCACCGGAACCCACACACCAAGATTTACGAATTCTTCACATTCCGAAGGAAGGGGACCAATTGAAGAGGCGCCGGCGATGGCAATTTCATTCCATGCGCTACCGAGCAAAAGAATAAACAATGCACCTACTAGCAGTGGACACAATTTTGTTACAACAGACCTTCCGTTTAGATCTCCCGCAGAAAAATAAGATGTCTCTGATTTGTCAGCCAAGGATTTAAGGTCGTCATGGTCGTTCTCTTTAGTGTCCTTCACTGACCTCTGATATTGAAACCAAACTGAGTCCATAACTGTTTGATACAGCAAGCCACCACATACCATCGATGTAAAACCGATGACATTAAATGAAGCCGCATTCAACCCTCTTAAAATGAATGCAGTGCAATAAAATGTAGATGTTGCAATAGCTAACCCAACAAGAGAACGGATGCACATTTCTCGATCATCTGGTAGTAGTACTTCACTCATTGCCAGAGTAAGCCTGTGTAGTTTCCGAGACACGACGATAAAAATGAAAGATACCAATAGCATGTTTAAGTGTGGGAATTTCGGCAAGAACACCAACACAGTCGTTGAATTCGAAGTAAGCCATATATGATGCTGCATCAGATAGGTCTCCAAAGTAGTTCTTCCGATCTCGTAGTGCAGTTTCATCGAATGAGACCTCATATTTGGCGTCAGATTCCTAATGTAAATATAAGTCACCATGGGAATGAAACAAAAGTATGGGTTCGTTCTATTGTACGAAGTTGTCTCCATCATCATTGGTCCATTGAACCACATGATTGATGCATAAAGCATCACTGCCGAGACCGACAATTTACCAAGCCATTGACGACCAGAAACTCTCGCTTCCAATTTACGAAAAAATAGCGATGCGATGGGAGCATTGATGGCAAATACCATTCCAAGCAGCGTACTCCAATGATCAAGATAAGAAATAGAGTACCATTCCCACATCATGCCCTTCGGTGCACCGACCAGGGGCTGATCTCCCAAGAATAATAGATGCATCCTTTCAAATATTCCAGAATCACAATCCCACACAAGTAAGATAAGTAGCGCCAACACGACCAATTTGAATCGGATCCACCATTTGGTGTAGTTCCTCTCTTTTCCGACGATCATGACGAAGTAAACCATCAAGAAATTGTAAGTGTGCAGCGGACATGCGCTGTAGAGAATGTAAGGATTGCCATGGGTGAGACAGAGGGATATCACTAGGAAGTTGAGTCTCCATAAAATTTGTAGCACACGAGGCAACGAGTAGTCATTCGTCATGTAGAAGAAGCGAGAATTCCCTTGGTGGACGATGTCTTCGGTTTGAGGCGAGCGAAACACAAGTTGAGAGACGAGCCCTAATGATGTTATGCTCACCAAATCCTGTCATCCAGACATAGCAACTAGTCAAAACTCGCAGACCGTTGTCAATCTCCGCCGCATGCATGTAATTAGATAGCAAAAAAGTTGATTGCATCCAACCTTTCCATTCATCCGTTTGATATCGATTCAAAATTTCATTGTCAGCAGAGGGAGGAGGAGCTACCACTGTCGTTGAATAATTTTGCATCGGTTCATTCTGTCGAGAAGATTTTTTCTCGTGCTTGTGCTGGACCTCACCATCTATGATATTTTTGTTTTCTACGCAAATAAAGGATGGTGTTATGGAAACAACCTCATTGTCACGTTTCATCCGCCTCTGGTCACCGATCATCTCATTACACTGCCAGGACTTCAGCCCCGCAATGGCCACCACCAACACAAAATAAAATATAAATTCGTCGCGATCATAGTGCGATTTTTCATCATGCGGATACGGCGGATAATTCTCACATATATAACTGTACAATAAGATGAAGCCAAATATCGTGGAATGAAAAAGCAGATTATATATTGATGGGAGAGAAGAGAGGTCTAGTGGCTTCAATTGTGATGACGAAACAGGACCGCCCCCGTCCTTCCAGGTCCACAACCCTGTGAGCCACAACCTAGTCGCTATTGACACGGTTGTGAACGTTATGCTTCCAAAGAGCATGGCCACTGCAATGGTAGATGTGGGAGCATCGCTTAATGGGATCGTGGTGCGTTGTTGCGTGGGATTGCCATCATCTTGGATATAACTAGACATGATTGTGTAAGGGCAGATTCCGATTCATCATGAGAAGAAAATGATGACAATGATGATGCCGTTGGTAAGAGATTGACACGAGGCGAGATCCCGAGAAATCATAGTATTGTATTCTCGTCTTTTTTATTCGGTCTCTCTCGGACGTGGACGTGGCTATCGTGCACCGAAGAAAAAAAGAGTGTACTTATGGTAGGTAAGTACTTACCTATCGTACCTAAAGTACGATACGATAGGTGTCGCGAGTCGTCGCGAGGCTTCTCGGTCTTGGGTTCAGTCTGGTGCAATCAGAGTCTCTAATCAATCCGAACTGACCGTCACCAATCATTCTATTACGGCAGTTGACAACAACACAGGATGAACGGAACGTTATCTCCAACGCAGTCACCGATAAAAACGAAACAAATCGCCTGTGTTGATGAGACAACTGAATTTACTTCAACAATAGACTGTGTGTTTGTGGGAGACATTGGTGTGTATGGAAAATGGAGAATCTAGAATATCTCCTGGTTTTACATTTTACATACACATAATTTTACCACTCATCATTCAATTAATTAATTTCATCAATTGATTTCCTTTCTACTCTCAGATGCATTGACTATTTCCGAGAGAGACATGACCGTACGGGGCTTCAAAACCGTGTACAATGATTTGCAAACGAGATCAGTATGTGATAGTTTGCAGAGACTGATTCTCAATGTCTCTGTTCCGATAACTGTAGAAAGCGATGAATATGTCCCCGACCCATCCGCAGGAGAATTCGTATTGAGGTATGAAGTTACAGGATCGTGTCGAGGATGCACTGATCCAGTGTTGTTTGATGATAGCATCAATCGCGACATTTCAGAAAGCAGACTTTTAGAATCGCTCGGTCGCGAACTGGAAACTTGCACTTGTCCTGCAGAGGGGGAACAGCGTGGTCTAGATCAAGTCGACTTCATCGATGCATATCAGCTATGGATAGATGATCACAATGCGGATCGTAAACTCGAAAATTTGAGCGCACTTTTGAGCTTATCGGAAGCAAATGGAGAATTTGTGGGACTCAATTCAAAAAATTGTTCATTTCAGATGGGTACGACTCTCGGGCAAACAACGTTCCTTTATTTTTTCCTCCTCTGGTTGGCTGTCAGAAAATGGTCTTGATACAATGTTAATCAAGTAACTCAAGGTGTTTCATTTTGTCAATGATGAAAGATTAACACTATGAAGGACTCAAGTCAAAAGAATTCTCGTTTAGGATATAAAACCTGGTCAGATTATTCTGATCTGGGGAGGCTTTTAGCAGAATACTGCTCTGTGGTAAAATCCCATTTTATATCCTCACATTGCTCTTTTCAAATGAATATGACTCTTAGACAAACAATGCTACTGTATTTTTGTCTCCTCTTGTTGGCTGTCAGAAAATGGTTTAGAAACAATGTTGATCAATGATCCAAGCTCTTTTGATTTGATGACGAGGAAACTCAACACTACTGGTCCAACTAATAATTGATGTCTCAGGAGATATCAGCTTGCCTGTTACGCATTTTGTTTCCCCGAGATGCACCACTCTGCTTCCAGGCAAAGTCACCTAATAGTCTGAGATTTTCCTCATCAGTGTCAAAGCAGTTATTTGGCAACTACAGGAGAGTTAGCAACAATGTTTTCTTTGTCAATGGTCGACAGAGATTTTTTGTGGAGATAATGGAGTACCAGAGAAGTGCATGTCCCGCCAACTCAGCGTCACCCATCATATGGCTTAGCAAGCTTAGCAGCGCTGGTCACTTTGGGGCTATAGAACCGGCAAGGTAAGTGTTGAAGGTAATTATTGAGCTGTTCAACAAAGTTAAACAAATACTGCCTGACATGAGCCATTTTTCACTTAAGTATGTATACTCTTTAGTACTTACCTATGTATGTACTTCCTAGGACTTACTTGTATGTATCTGTTGATACTTACCGGTGCGCCCGTTGACTGACAGACG
>JALLPF010000477.1:0-10063 GCA_036939455.1 Cyclotella distinguenda | reverse complement strand
TAGAGGCAGGTAATTATAAGTCTACTCTACATATGTGTGTAGGAGTAGCTGCTATAAGTATCTACTTAGACTTCTGGCGAGTCCAGGTCGGATAAAGTCTACGCTGCTAGACAATGTGTAAGTGAAGTAAAGTTACGTGTTACAGTTCTTTTTGTATAAATCGCGTTCGTGATTCAATTCAAGGCGGGCGCAATAATCCGAAAGAGTGTCGAAGTTGTCAAGTTGACGGCAATGGTGAAAATAAATTCATCAGCACTTGCGAAGTATCGATGTCTTCTTCGCACCTCTTTCAACCATGACGTCCACATCGCCGAATGGGTCCTTCAACAATCTTCCGCGTCGAGCTTGTCCTACGAAAACGCGAAGCAAATTAAGCACTTTTTCAACCAGTCTCCTGATCAATATCACCCTTATTCACTCCACATCTTCGTCATGTAATCCCTGCGATATCGTCCCAAATGGCTTTACTTCTGTCCCAGGTACAGAATGTTCTCAATATGTTAGTTGCATGAATGGAGAGGAGGTGGCAAATGAAATCTGTGGTGCCGGATTGTTGTTCGACATGACTATCACAGGTTGCAATTGGGACTATGCTGTGACTTGCCCTCCCGATGCGTCTGGATGCGAAGGTATCAGCAGCAGTGATGCACCGATTGCAGAAAACATCACAAATAATGGAGACGAACAATCCCAAAGCAACTGTGATACGCCGCTATGCAAAGCCGACGAATCGGGGACAGTCATCGTTCCCTTCTCCTCGTGCCAGCAATATGTCCAATGCTCCTTTGGTGTGCCTGGTGTCATAGCATCCTGTCCCGAAGGTCAAATTTATAGCCTCCAAATTCAGGCATGTAACGTCATCGGTCAGGTGACTTGTCCACCCGAACCGTCATGCTCCCCCGCAATAACTCCAACAATAGAACCAAAAAGTCTTTCGCCGACTGTTACGGTTGGAAACAGCCCCGCACCATCGGAGTTTCCCACCAAAACAAAAAACATAACAAGTGAGGGAGAGAAATCAACTTCGTTAGAGTATCAAGAACTCATGGAGGGGATGTATGTCATCGACGCTCATCTAGATGCAAATAAAATTTTGATAGCTCGTGAGCTCTTGAATGGGGGAAGACCAAGATCAACAACTTCACCAACCTTCAAGTATGATAGCTTCAAAAATAGCCTGCACACCATGATCAAAACACCAATTAACGACCAGACCTTCTATGTGGGTCAGTTAGACCTTCCGAACGGGCACTTGTATGGTCTTGTCAACATCGCCGCTTTTCTATCTCAAAGTGAAGTCGACTCCATCCAATTCGGTTCGTGCGATGAGGCTAATACACACGCAATCCATGGAGAACTACCGATTAGTAACGCGTGTGGTCAGAATGGGGTGGATTATCTTAAATCGTCCATGTGCTCAGCAGATGACGAAAAATATGCTTGTCAGGTGGACGGTGATATGCGTGTCCAGGGTGTGAAGAGTTTTGGCGAGGGTCCCCCAGCCTTCTTTTGTGGACCAGCCAATGATTATGGTGGATTTACTGGATTCTGGGACTATGCGACCAATACAGAGAATAAAGATAATCCTGTTCAGAATGCAATCGGTAAGACCGACGTTCAAGGGTAAGTCGATCTATTTCAGCTCGGGTCTATTGCTGATTATCATCGAAATAAAATCCTCGACTAAATCCCATTCAAAGGTGCTGCTGGTGGGGAAGAGGCGCGATTCACACTCGTGGAGTCTGCCAATACGGAAAGCTAAATCACTTTCTTGGCAAGAAGGCCTCCGACGAAGGGCGATCGGCTATGTTCCCTGATGTCGACTTTTGCAAGGACCCTGGTGCTATATGTGCCAACGAAAAATACCCCGACCTCAAGTGGATTGCAGGTCTGTTTCGTTGGGTCAATGATGTCCAGACTTACTCTGTTGATGAGTTTAGCTACATGGAGGAATTGATTAACTTTGTAGACAGTGGTTTAACAGATTGGTCATTCATTTATAGGGTTTCGGGAATCGTGACCCAAGGCTGCCATAAGACACCTTGTGTGGAGGGGGCAGAATTTGATGGATTAGAAAGAAAGGAGGTTTTCGTTAAGACATTGAAATTGTTCGGTTTGAATGTAAATAGTGCTGGTGCTCAACATTGATGAAAGCAAACGCCCAGAAGGCGAACTGGCTTGCAACAAGATTCTGTTACCGTTTCAATTGATAGTTGACATAACTTCTCTTTATATTGTGAGACAATATAATTCATGATTCTTACATTATCATGAGGGGCTCAATCAAATCTAGACTGTCGCGTCGGCGGTATCGACTGATATTCACTGACATCAATTCCACTAAAACGTATCTCCTTGTGGGTCTTAAGACACCGTTGCAGGTACCGTTGTCTCTCCATACTTGCCCAATGAGGAATTTTATCAAATTCATAAAATGGAATTCTTACAACTGTCCAGCCCTTTTTCTTGAGCATACGGTACTTGAGTACGGTGTGGCCAAGAACTCTCGGAACAACCACAGCGCCGCTTTTGGATGAATCACTTCGAAGCGAAGTCATCACAGTGAAGTGATGAGGGCCATCAAATTCCACTGCGACTTTAACATGAGCCTTACTCTCGTCAAGGTTGTCTTTCGCCATGTGGGTGAATGCACTTTTCTCTTCCAAAACAATGGCAACATCGACATCATCGTCAAATTCGTTCCGATGAGATACTCTCATGAGATTTAGTGTCTTGCTGATAGCTTTGTGTCGGCTGCTGCTTTGTTTGCTTCTATCCTTTTCATTATTCCATTTTTGCTTCAGGTATTCGCTGAACTCTTCAGGAACAAACTTCACAGCGTCTGGACAGTCTTCACTAAGGATAAAGAAAGATTGCCAAAGCTGATGCGCATGCTCCAGCTGAACACGATCTCTTTGATTTGACGCCGCGTAGAATACGTTTTGGAGAACACGAACCACTTCTTTATCATAATGTTCCAGCACAGTAATTGCCCATGCCAAATTGGCTTGTTCTTGCGCATTCAGTCCAATCGCTCGCATGGAGGCTAGTGGAACTAACTGGTCATCGTTGAATTCATTATCCTTTGTCATGAGATGCAAGATTTTTCGACATGCTGTACCAGGGAAATCCGCGAAGACATGCCCGAATTGTCGTGTCAGGTGAAGCCTTGCTTGAACCCATACCAAAACTGAGATCTCAGACGTAGAAAACTGGTGATAACTTTCGTCAGCTGACTTGCCGAGTCTCTCCAAAGATTCTTTGTAAATGGCTGTTAATACTGGTTGATTATCCAGTCTTGCATGAGCTAGAGCCGACGCTAATTGCGTTAGGTCGGCACATTTCCATGATTTTAATCGGCTAGACTTTTGATCCGTTGTATTTGAACCCAGAACCCAGTAATCATTGATAGCATCAATCAAGTAGAAAAGTTCGCTGCCGACAGACAAAGACGGCTTGTCTGATTCCATGGTTCCAAGCGCCCAAGCAATCTGAGTTACATCTCTCGGTAGGACCGGGACAATATCTTTATTTTGCGTGTTGCCCGTAGCAACAGAGGTAGCGAGTTTGAGTCGGCGGGACGCTTCTCTGGCCAAAAATGTCATCATTGCCTCCGACACTTTTGTTCCACTGGAGCCGATGGTCGCAAACGACCAGGCAATTGTAGAGAGTTCATTCCAAGAGCAGTTTCTAAGCAAGGTCGCTCCGTTTTGACCAGATGTTTCTGATACAGCCGCTCCTTCTCCAAGACACAGTGCTACAGCTGCAGCATCGAACAGTCTCGTCGTGATATTTCTACAATGAATTTCGCTTTCTGAATATTTCGAAGCACACTTTTCTTTATCTGATTTGCCTTCATCAACAGCAATAAATGCGATGAAGTCAGATTCGTGATATCCTTTAGAGTTGGCGCTCTCTTTCGCGGGAGTAGAAATTTCTTCAACTCGACGAGGTTTTCCCCATCCTGGAGGAGAAACTCTTGGCATTATGAAGGCATACGCCCAAAGCAACATACTGAGCTCGCCTGGTCGGACAGATTTCCCTTCACCCTCTTGTTTAACCTGTCCCCTCCCCCGTTGCAGATTATTCATCATATTCAAGCTGATTGAATCGAGTAATTCAGCAATGCGTTCTTCAATGTCATGCATCTTCTTTTTCCGCATATCCCATTTGGAATAATGGTTACCATCACTCTTAACATAAACAAATTTGCCTGCATTCCGAGGGTAAATTGATTCGTCGTATTCAACATGCTTTGCGATGGCCCAACTTGCATTACAAAGCTGACGAGGACTCATTCTTTTACCGTCAACGAGCATTTGAAGGATGTCAAGTGTTTTCTTTAAACGGTGTTGAAATTCTGCTGTAAAAGTTCTCTTGGTTCCTCGTCGCTTCGACCCGAATAACTTAGCAGTCAGTGTCAATGCGCACACAAGATTTGCTGCATTGCAATCTGACGGCGGGGAATTCAACAGTGTCTGAAGGACGACCTGAGCACCTTCAACAAGATTCGAGTATTTATTATCAGAAGCCGCAGATTGAATTTTACGCTGTGTACGAAGACTGGTGCAATAATCTGCACTCCAAGGCTCTTTCGTTGGCGATGAATTGAGTTTTGGTGCTATACCTCGTTGATCTTTTCGAATACTATATTTTGGCCCTTCATTCGATACCCCAGCGGTATTCGACGAATGCATGTACAACTGCGACGAAGAGAACGACAATTCAGATAGTAGAATGGTAGTGAAGCACACCTCTGCCTATGCCTAAAAAGATTATCATACCTTGGGTGGATGATTTGAAGAATGACGGGATGGATAAATAAGTGCATCGACCTCATGATATCTTGATTTGTTGAGAAGATCGACGCCAACGCAAAGAAAAATCGTTTTGCAAACGAAACCCACATCGGTGAACGGAAATAGTCGTCTCCTGCGGTGGCTTTGGACTGTCATCATTGAAATTTGATCAGATCAACATGATTCAGTTGTCTGACTTCTAGAATGTCAACAGATATTGTTATAATGCTGCGTCGTAAAAGTCACGGTGGTCGTGGCGAGGGCGATCATCACGAAGAAGTATTGTTTTGCCGGGTCTGCGATGAAAGTTGGTTCAATAGTATGGTTGTCAAAGACTCCCATGGGAGCCGAAAGATATTATGTTCAACTTTCGAATTTTACCCTTCCAGTGCAAATTTTTGCGCGAAAAAAAAAAAAGGCGCTCTTCCGTCTGACCGCCCCCAGGAGACGTACAATGACGTACGTTGGTGTTTCCGTCTCCATTGCAGATCTTATAGTACCAATCCCCGCTGTACGTAAACTCGAACAGCGATTTTTCAACCACTACCTTCATTACAGTCATCAAACTCACCGCCACCATGTACAAGTCCCTCCTGATTGTTGCTGCCCTCGCATCTGCATCGGCCTTCGTTCCCGCTCCAAGGTCAGTTTCTTTCGAAGAACATTGGCATGCACACATTCGAAGATTTCGTTTGCTGAGACTCGTCTTGAGATCGCCAGCGGCAGCGGATCCGACGGACCTATAATCCCAACCAGCGTGTGCCATATGCCTACAAAGTCCTGTCACTTGTCGGAATCTCCGTCAGATGTTCGTGTGTCGTAGAGTATTATTTGTGGAATAGTTCGACGAAACTGACTGGACTACTTGAAGCTTACTCATTATTTTGTTGATACGAATTCATAACTTACATCATGCCCTCCACATCATGTCTATAATCGAAGGCCTCACATCTCCCGAACTGTTGTCAGAGTTGAGGATGCCGACTACGAAAAGGATTTCGAGAAGCTTAAAAAGGAGGCTGAAGACAGGCTTGATGAAAAGGCAGCTCAGCTAATGAACAACATTGAGACAGTCGGCAAAAAATAAATAAACATTCCCTTCCTCGTATTTGAACCATGATTCAGTCAGAAAGTTGTTAGCAGTTCGTAGGACTGTGGCGGGAAAAGAATTAGGCTGCATGGGAGATAGTGATACTACTTTCAGCTAAGCCTTTGTTACTAGAGTATCTGCTGTTCATGTTCATTAACTCCACTTGCACGAGTATATTAGATTTACGTCTGCGCAGGAGGTCTTTGGGTAGCTTGACCCTTGAAACCACCACAACATCATGGGCCCGAACATAAAAATACGGCTCAGAATTCGAATAGTGACGAATGTAACCAACGTGAATAAAAAATAGGACCACACAAAATAAATGAGGTCCCCACAGACTGATAGCAAATGAAATCTGTAGATGACAACGGCTCAGTTGAGGGTCGGACTGCCCCCCAAGTTGGGCAAATCACTGATTGATACACAAACACATGCTGACATTCGCTACTGCCAGAGAATCAAAACAACAGTTCAGTTGAATCATGCCCCGGACCCAGACGTCTGAGGTCCCACACGAATATATAATTAGTGCGAACAACATCACGTCATATTATTATTGAGAGTTACTGAAATTAACGAAACTCCCACGACAACGAACTAATCACAAATCAGAGCTGGTCACTTAATGGAAATGTCCCATAGACATTTTCAACACCCTCTGTCTCAAAACGTCCTGACCGATTTCTTCCAACATATCCTGGAACCAAGGAAGGGTAGTATTGAATCTTTTCCCTCCCTTAATCCTTTCGAACTCAATAGCCCTGATGGGTTCACCAATTCTATCTTCATCCTGCCCCATACAGCCTGACTTCCCGTCAATCGCACTCTGGACACCGGCTTCCGCACAATCCCGGATGAGTTTGCGATCATACGCATTCGATGCAGCGGAACGAGCGAAGTACCCAGATTTCTGAACAAGAGTCTTCTCCGCCTCAACAAGCGAAGCAAGGCGTTTCGAGAAGTACACTCCAGGATTAATCTTGTCCAGTTTGACATGTCCAAATGCATCACGAGGAACCTCCTCTCCACGTTCCTCCATCTCCTTAATAATATCTTTCACACCAGCACCTTCACTCAGGAAAACGTTTACGCACCCATGCTCGTCCATGATTTTTTTCAAACGGGCACCCTCGTCCTCGATGCTGACCTGAAGCTCGGGGATCCAGACGGCATGCACATCACGACTCATGCTGGTAGTTGAGAATCCTGGCCCAATAAACTTGATGGATTTAAGAATATCTCTGTACTTTCTAGCAGTGGCAGCAGTTAGATATCCTGAGTCACGCCCCATAACTTCATGAATGATGAGCATGCGAGGGTTTGCGGTACTTTCGCTCACTACGTTGTTGAAGAACAGAGCTCCTTGTTCAGCCGCAGTGTCAGCTCCAAATGTTTGGACAATGGGGAAGACATCGTTGTCAATAGTTTTAGGCATTCCAATAACAATGACCTTTCCTCCATGCTTTTCAAGGATGTATTTTGAAAGCTCGGCAGCCTGAGTATTTGTGTCATCACCACCAATGGTGTGGATTACGTTAATACCGTCCTTGATGAGTTGTTGAGCTGCAACTTCGAGTGGAGTATCGCCCTCTTTGACAAATCCACGGGCGACGCAATCCTTCAAATTGGTGAGCTAGGGGGAAAATGTTTGACCAAGATCATTATTTATCGAGATGGCATAAATTCACTATGTGCTGGAGGACAACGTGCAGATCTTACCTTCACACGAGAGTTTCCGATAGGACTGCCTCCAATGTCATGCAAACATGTACAGGAATCATAAATCTCGGGTGAGATAACGGTCGAATCTCCAGTCAGGATTCCCTTGTAGCCGTCGATGTACATGCGAATCGTCAAACCCGAGATCTTTCCCTCTTTCAACGATTTGGCCCAAAATTCAACAAGATATGCCACCGAAGACGAAAGGCAAGGAGCCAGGCCTCCGGAAGTCATCATGGCAACGTTCATGGTCGTCATGGGTAGATGTCTTTTTGATCTACCAGAAGAAAGCTACTGATAGTGAACTCTATTTATTGAATCTCAAAAATGAGACAAAATTCAAGAATTGTTGAGTGTCGAGTGTTGGTTCTCGCAGATCTTGTGGACTGTAGGCACGAGCATTGGCAATCGGCACTGTATGGGCTGCTGAGCTGCAGCTGGCATCTGGTCACAAGCAGATGGAAGTACGAATATCTTTTTGGGATCAAGAAATAACAGGAAATTGACAGAATAACATGTGGACTTTCATCTCTGCGAATTATAGGTTATGAGTTCATTCCCACTCCTTATACTTACTTAAGTACTTATATGTACGTAAGTAGTGACGTCCCCAGAGATGCAATGCTTCCCTGTATCTTTATAACGTCATGAACGAGAACACGTACTTGCGGCTACGCACGAGGAAGTGGAAGCAACGCAGTCGACGATGTTATTATTATTTATTTTGGGGTACGTATCGTATATCGTATCGTACAACTCGGTTCCAAACCAGTTTCACAATCTTCTGAATTATTTCACAACATCGTGACCTTAACATTCCCTACATCCAGCCACCATGAAGCTATCCATCACAATCGCGGCCGTAACCGTCGCCACCGCGTCGGCCTTCTCCTCGTCTTTCATGCCATCAGGTCTTCGCGGCAAAAGTTCCCTCCAAATGGCCCTCGAGCCCGGTCAAACCCCTATTGTCATCGGTCTTGCTGCGGATTCTGGTTGTGGAAAATCCACCTTCATGCGTCGTGTAACTTCCACTTTCGGAGGGGAAGTGTGTGGTCCTCTTGGCGGCGGATTTGACAATGGTGGATGGGAGACGAACACTCTTGTTTCCGATATTGCCACTGTCATCTGCCTTGATGATTACCATCTCAACGACCGTGGTGGACGCAAAATCTCCGGGCTTACTGCCCTCAACACTGCCGAACAGAGGTTTGACCTCATGTACGAGCACGTGAAGGCCCTCAAAGAGGGAAAGACTGTTATGAAGCCCATCTATAACCATGTAAATGGGACCCTGGACACCCCCGAGGAAATTGTCCCAACGCCTGTCATCATTATTGAGGGTCTCCATCCCTTCCATGATCAACGTGTTCGCGACCTGGTCGACTTCTCTCTGTACCTCGATATCTCCCCCGATGTCAAACTCAATTGGAAAATCCAGCGTGACATGGAAGAACGTGGACACTCTCTCGAGTCCATCATGGCATCGATTGAGGCACGTAAGCCCGATTTCGACGCCTTCATCGAGCCTCAGAAGAAATTTGCTGACTACGTTATCGAGGTTCTTCCCACCGACCTCGACAAGAATGATAAAAAGACCCTTAAAGTTCGTGCCATTCAGAAGAAGGGAGTTGCTGACTTCATCCCTTCTTATCTCTTCGATGAGGGATCCGAAATTGAATGGACTCCGTCAGCTGGCAAACTTTCTTCTCCCGCCCCTGGAATTAAGTTGGCTTACAGACAAGAACAATACTTTGGAAACGATGTGGCCGTGCTCGAAATGGACGGAAACTTTGACAACATCCAAGAGCTTGTCTATGTTGAGTCAAACCTTGGTAACACCAACTCTCGATTCTACGGTGAAGTCACACAGGCCATGCTCAGTCTCGCGGACTCACCCGGATCCAACAATGGTACCGGTTTGATGCAAACGCTGGCTGCCTTTGCCATTCGTGAATTGTACAACAAGAAGAGCGCTGCTGCCAAGCTTGCTGCTAACAAAGCTAGCGTTGCCGCTGCTGCCTAAGCATGGGATCATAAATTGTTGTCATTCTTAGAATACAGTTATCATGAGTTTAAAAACATCATTCTATTACACAACATAATTGTTATTCGTCGTGAATATGTTCAGACAATGATGAGAAATTGGGGCTGAGGGAAATCTAGCATATCGGTTTAACAAAAGAAAATAATTGGGAGCTCCTCCCACAACATGGTGTCCATTGGCAAACCAAAAAAACCCACGTATGAATTTAGCGAATCCGTGTTGTCTGTCCATTGGCACACTGAAGGTTGGGGAAAACTAAGATGTGAGATAATATTTTGTTTGGTATAAGTAGACAAATTTAATTAATTGGAGTTGGAGTTGAGGGAATTCGATATTTGCGTGAAGTAGGAGAGTACTTAAGTAATACTATGAACAACAACTACCTATAAGTAAAATACTCTGTCTTAA
>JALLPF010000475.1:0-10008 GCA_036939455.1 Cyclotella distinguenda | reverse complement strand
CACCACCTGCCATCCCACCATATGATATCAACAACGACACCTTCGCCAACCATCAACTTGGCATTGAATGGGCGCTTCAAAAACAATTACACGAAACAGCAAAAAACGTGGACAAAGCCCTTAAAAAGATTTTCATGGCGAAAATTGACAGTGAGGTATGACATGGCAATTACACTCACGGGAACTCCACATTGTTCAATGCATATGTGCTAGAATATGGTGAGGCAGGCCCACAAGACATCAAAGACAATCTGGCACTCCTCAAACAAGATTGGGATCCGAACAACAAAGACTTTCCATCAGTCATCCGCCACATCATCGACGCTTACACATATGCAGGATACACCAATGATCCACTCAACAAACGTGACCTCATCTGATTGGTTGTAGAGTACCTGCTGCGCATCTGCTGTGAGGAAGTGGCGGTGCAAATTCCACATCTCCATCTGTCTTCTTCTACCTCGTCACCATCTTCAATGGTTCGATGGGAGCATCGTACTGTGGGCCGTTGTCCGCATCGAAAAGTGCGGTACCATCAACGTCATCATCATCAATGTTGCAATGATGTCCTGCTACCGATGAATTGGTTCCACCTCAATCGCTGCCGGTACCTTCTGACCTCTTTACTGTCCTTTTAGCACAGACCACAAACATCCAGTTTCTTTGCACTAATCTTGACGTGAGGATACGTTTCCTTCCACAGTTTGTAGAACAAACTCCAACAGAAGATGTTCTTTGGTTGGGGTTCCGCTCCATCACCAATCCATTCGAACGTTGCCGTTCCTTTTGGAGTAAGACGGTACTGCCAACCAGACTCAAGATAGTACCTCCCAAACATCTTCCTTTTCTCACAAGATAGAGGAAGGCAAACATTGTCATTGCCTTCATCTTGAGTGGTGTGCTGACCTGTTGCCTCTCTCACAAAACATGTAAAAGATGGCTGGCCTAGTTTTGACAGCTTGAACGTGAAGATGTTGAAGGTAACTCGCATTGGATAGTCCATATCGAACGAGCAATTTGTATTTCCGATACCGTGGTGAGGATGAGAAATACCTTGCAACGCGATCGCTTTGACTCTCACCATTGCCTTCTGCTTTAAATTGTAGACGTTCTTGAAAGCATCACAGCCAATTGTAGCTTGGTGCCGTTTCGTGAAGTCAATTTCAGGACAGTTGACGTTGAAACAAATGTTGAATCACATTCCAATATGCTCTCAGAGAGGTTGGTTCATTGCATTGTAGTAGCAATTGCCTAGGATCTGATAGTGGTCTAATTGCTTCTTGTTTGAGATTGTCAGAAGGAATGAAACAACGGATGCGAGGAAGTATCATCAACCAGAATGTTGAGGCAAGTACACTTCCGAGAGCCATTACTGGGGTTAGTACAGTTAGGCTTTGTGACGATTATCTTGAGCCATGACTCAAAGCAAGCACATGATTGATCGTTAGTCAGCTTGGCTTTACCACGTTGCCTTGAAAGTTGCCACGGATTCTCCATCATGGTTGAAAGACTTTCAGTTGTATGATTTTTTTTCTTCGAGTTGGTCCATCAAAACAGGATAACTGAGCTAATAACCCAATCGGTGTCATGTAGGGGTACATGAATTTTTTTTTGGCCTTCGCGTAGGTAAATTAAATACTTATAAGTACCAATACTTTAGTTATAATATATAATTTACGTGTAAAATAGTATCTATCCCCTATCGCAAAAAAAAATTGTGACGGACACCGTACAGAAAATCGAGGGCAATTATTAATTCAGACGTGTTTATACCGACATTGTCCTCGCCCAATCGAAACTCTCGTATGACCAATAAACTTTTTTTGAATGATGTCACGAGTCAGCTCAGTCTTTTTACGCGCATTGCGCCGATAACGACATTTTGCACGGATAACGGATTTGTTTGTCGTTATCTGCGCAGAATCGTTTGTTGCGCACATTTGGATAGGTAGACAATTTAATGATTCCAATGTTTCACTTTCTGCGCATAACGTCCTGTTTGCGCCAATCTGTTTAATACTTAATTAATTTTCCTCTCTCTAGAGAGGGTACATAAAGATTATGCTAGATTTCCCTGATACCCATTATGTACCCTCCAAGTACCTCTCGCGGTGGCATCAAAGGCAAGGATACCCAGAACATGACCAGCAGCTTGCAGCTTCTTCACCTTCATCGCCACAACATCCTGTTTGAAATTGTTGGTGCTCTATTCACGCTCACAAGAATTCCAGAGCAACAAAAAATAATTCAGGACACTCCCAGATCGAACAAACAAGTCCACCTAGCAAATATCATATTCTTATATTCCTGCAAGATTCTCGTTGAAGTCAGAAAAGACCACAAGTATAGTACACAATACATGTTACATCATCTGCACCAGTTGTGAGTGGTGTTATTCCCTGTACCGCGACTAAGAGCAGTGGTGAGCATGAAGGAAGCTGATCATTATCCATTCAATAAAGATCGTCCTATAAAACGAAAGCGTCAGCAAGAAAAGAACTTATTCAAGGGGGGCGAGAGCAACAACAGTGCAGACGCGCTTGATAATAGAAACGAAAAGGGAGAAAATGAAGATTATGGAATTCTATGTGGAAAAAGGAGATGCGAACCAAAACAACCGAAGCGCAGTAGGATACCAGTGCATGACTTGATCAAAAGAGGGAATGATCCTGTGCACGAAGATGATCGTCACCCAGTCAATCAAGGTAATTGTCGAAAACGAAGACATCTGCGAATATTAAACAAGAAGGAGGGGGGCAACATGGGTGAATTGTTACATTTGCCACCACATGACGATATTAAAGGAAGTGAAGTGCAGGATGATGCTGGAATTCAAGTTGCGAACATGCCATTCAAACCTAAATACTTGAAGCCAAGTAAAATACCGGTACATGACTTGATCAGTGGTGGGCGACTCCCAGTCCCAACTGCCGAACCCAGTATTTCTGCTTCACTATCTGGAAAACCCGCCCATGCCACTGATACAGGTATCAAATCAAGTAATAATCGCAATCATTTATTGAGTTTTGATGGCGACACTGTGTTCACGGATTATCTGGATGAAGGTCCAAAACTGAATGAATTGGTTCGCTTAGTGGCGAATGCGGTGGCTAATGAAATCCGGTCTGGAGTCTGGCGGTTCTTTAGTATTTTCCCCTGCCCTCTCCACTTTCACACCAAGACTAATGATCCGACTAGTTACAAGAAGACGTTGAAAAATGGCTCTACACTGAATTATCATTGTCTCCTTGCAACAACTGACAATGGTACGACAAAAGATAATAACCACAATGAATCATTGCCTCAAGGAAATGATACTATACAGAGCAAGGACCAAGATCTTCTCCAAGACAACACAGAGTTTGCAGCCTTGGCTGTTGAATATTTTGCTGTTGAAATTTTCTGCCCATATCTCTCATCATCAAGAATGAACATAGGAGATCATTTGCCAAAGAGTGAAAGGGTTGCCATCTCGACCCTGCTAGCAATCCGAGAGATGATGATTATTAATTCTGATAAGTTCTTCTCTACAGCATCCAATCAAGCATCTTCAGATTCCCCAAGCCGTGAGGAGTATGATGTGCAAGACAACTCCAAAGACTACGCAGTACATGCCCATGTCAGTGGCATTGTGCTTGTAGCTGCGAAAAAGTTGTGCTCGCTATTGAGTTTTCTTTCTATTGCTAAATATCATAGGGCGGCAAATAGTTATGACTTTCATCATTCAGACTTCCAGATTGCTATGCCTGCAGTTGATGCTCGGTCAGTGCATGTTCTACCGGATGGATCACATGTTGGTGATGAGGAAAATATTATCATGAGAGTTGGTTTTAACTATGTACGGGAGTCCCACCCTCTGCTATATAATGGGAAAAATTCACTAAGTTGTCCTGACAGTGTGTTGATGAAAGGCGATACGAAGATTTCAGTGTCACTTCCGTTGCCAAATTCGTGTGCTGCATTTATTCGGAAACTCGAACCCATTACAAGTGAAACTACTGTCAACGAGAACTTTCCCGACAATAACGCATACATGGATTATCAACAGTTTCAGAGGGTGTGGTGTGAAAACAAGACCAAGGATTACAATTTATGGAAAGCCAAACTATTCAAAAGTCATGACGATTAGATTAGATCACCGGTATATTATGGTTTATTCGGTTATCGCACACACGAATTCCAGAGAGTTTCAGAAAACAGGACCACATAATATCACAACCCAAAAACAGTCATCGTACTCTAATATTCACGTGGGCGTATCACTGTGGCTAGGCCAGTTGTTTGGTTCACAGGCCTCATCAATCTAGTTTTGCCTCAAATATTGAATGGGTAGACAGCATTTTCCATCTGATCATCACACACGGGATTTGTGTTTTCATAGCATCGCCGTTTATTGCACCATTGGTTTTGACAACAGCTTGTTGTTCATTAAAGATGGATTGTTCCTGACAAGTATCTTCTTCTAATATGTTGCCATCGTCGATCCGCTATTACCTTGCATTTCCCGATAAAAATGATCCAACCAAGCACAGTCCTTCAGAGTCATTCTATTCAATCAAGAACATAAGTACATATCACGACTTAACTGCCCATGTTCAATATGAATTGGTGTGTCAGGAAAATGAGAGTAGTTCTCAAATGCAGAAGCACCACGATTGCCATCACCTGTTGGTAGCATGACTCTAGTTTCTCCTCCAGCTGTTTCCATCATCTGATTGGAAACCGCACCTATATCACAAGATTCAGCTACTAATAATTTATATAATCTGGCTGACACGCGGCTGTTGATGATGACAAAAGTATCTTCCTTCGAGTTGTTGCTTCCATCGACTGTACCATATCTCACCTTCATCGCTTAAATAATGTACTTAATCACGGTATTCTTGCGAAGATATGACTTCAGATCACGACTCGTGAATTGTTCGCATCAGAGGAATGACAATGGTTCGTTAATGCAGAAGCACCACAGTTGCCATCACCTGTTGGCAACATGAATCTAGTTTCGCATCCAGCTGTTTCCAAGCGGCACTTTTCCAAAAAGTCTATTCGTTCAGCTGCTAATAATTCATGTAGCCTGACTGACCACCGAACATGCTGCTGTTGATGACCACAAAAACAACTTCCTTCTTGTTGTTGCTTCCATCACCTGTACCGTCATCTCACCTTCGTTCAACAAGTGTACAGAATCAGGGCATTCTTCCGAAGATATGACTACCGATCTCACCAGAGGAATGACAATGGTTCTTTGATGCAGAAGTACCACGGTTGCCATCACCTCTTTGTACAATGGCTCTAGTTTTGCCTCCAGCTGTTTCCATCTGATTGAAAGCTGCACTCTTCCAAAAGAGTCTGTTCTCAAGATTCAGCTCAAAATAACTCGTACATCCCGACTTACCACCAGACATGCTACACATGCTACTGATGATGACAACAGAAACAACTTCCTTCGAGTTTTTTGCTCCCATCATCTCACATTCATCGAACAATCTCACATTTTCACTTAATTCTTCTGAATCCCGTTGGTCGTGGAATACCTAAGTGCAAACCAAGATTCCACCTTTCAGCACTCGCAGCGACATTTTCGGTGACGTTGATTATACGATTCGGTGATCATCCCTTTAGATGAAAGAGCCCATAATCCTGAGGATGGGACCTCAGGGTTTCTATGCGTTGGGGTGTGCGCTTAAGATGATGAGCTTTCATTGGCTTCTCGGCACTGCATCGGTTCGGTCCACACAGGCTCGAACAACAAACAACAAGAACTCTGACGTATGCCACTTGCAAGATAGCATCGGGAATTCCTGGGAATCTAACTGAACGGATGAATACTGTTGGTGCATGTAGAGGAGCCGATCCTTCTTCGGGCGACGTTGATATATTGTTGGATTGAGTTTGTATTCGGACGTCGTTACAGTGACGAGGAGTATAGGAGTGTTATAATGAAGCGGCGGAGCTGAGATTGCAGCGAGGTTTATTTTTCTTATGTCAATATGAAATGTCGGTCAATCTCTACTATTCCGTCGTTGGAGGTTATGGTATCTTTGACGTTGAGCCTCGAATCCACCGAACGATATGAAATATTATGATAGAGGGGAAGACAATTCCTTATAAAAACATCTTATAGTAGTAGTTCGTACAGAGAAACGTACCGATGCCATGATGTTGGCACGAACACTGTATGAGAAAACCCTTGCAAAACATCCATGGAATTCTACTGAATTCGATTCCACAGAAACCCGTTTCCTGTCATCTTACTCGACACGCGGCGCTCTCGGTAATTCAATCGTGGCCAGGAGATGATAGTTCGTTCATGCGGTTACATCGAAGCGCAAGGACGACGAGTCTGCCCACAAACTCGATCAATGATTATCGCCGAGCTAATCAATCGAGAGTACGATTCTTCAGCGGATCACGACACCTTTTCGAGCGTGGAGACCTTGAATTCCATAGACTCCTCAATTTTGACATGCTCTAACGATGGCCTGAAACCATCTTCGTTGCAGCGACACGCCCGGAAACGTCGCCACACGACCGGCCGAGAACTGTTTTATTGGATGCTGGCTTTCGCCGCTGCAATTCTGTTGGGAAATGTGTTTGTGCAATTTTGGGTAATATCCGAAAATTCGTTCTCATTTGCAGCTCTATCCCGCAATGGAATAAGTTATCCAACACAGAGAATTGTTGAGAATTTTTCCAAGGAGCAGGATAGGTCCGTGATAGATAGCAGAATTCGAAAAGACCTGGAATCGAAACGACAATCCGAACTTGACATGATTCGGCGTACCACCAAAGAAGAGAGCACGGGATTCACCGTTCGGCTCAGTTCCTCCGAGCGGGTGAATGGAATGGTTCGAACAGATTTAATTCTCGCGGCCATCAATTCCCTGTTGGTTTGTAATGGGGTGGAGAGGATCGAAATTGATGAGGATTCGGATCGAATGTGGCTGGATCATCCTAGTGGCAAAGTGGTACTTTTTGAAAGTACTTCGAGAGAAGTCACCTCAAAGGCGGTTTTATTGTTGGATTCAAACATTGTCTTGTCTTGCCAAGACTTGGAGCGCGGTACGTTATCGATTGCCGATTTTTTTGTTCTATATTGTATGCTTATATTCACTACAACTGTCTCGAAATTATTTTTTTGAATCCTATAGGCTTTCAAATATGGGTCACTTCGCCCGACCGAGCCGTTGGATACTTTCCTTACATTCACCATCATATGAACTCGGCGACGAATCACGAGAGCAAGCCGGATGATCTGATATCCATGATGTATTCCGAGAAAACTACCTACAGCCTCATATCCGATCATGCACTGTTCATTCATCGTCGATACCTCGATTCGGAATTTCTGTCGATAGCACGACAGGAGGGTAATGGTCGTCCTTGTGAGACCTTTCTTTTGTCCATAGTGTCGACTTTTACTTCTCTCAAGCCTCCAATGCGTGTGTTTGGTCGTCCCTCGGACTTGAGGTCGTCCAGCAACGATCCATCCGATAGTGACCATGATATCTGGAAATGCTTAGAAGATGTCATGGATGAATTAGGGCTTATCGACTTGCCTATCCAATCAAGAACGTTTCTGGGGAGGATAATGTGATATCTATTTAGGCTCCGCAATATATAGCAGTGGTTACTATCAGTCTGAGTAACTAAACGATAACAGGAAATATGTTTACATTAATGCAACAATAACAGTGCACGATAAGTAAACAGTGAACCCAGCTGATTTCCGTGCGAAAGACGAGGTGCTGACAGGTTCGGATGTTGGACTCCAAGTTGGCAGCTCTGTAGGGCTATCACCAAAGGAAACAATGGTCTCAATGGGAGAGCGACTCGGCTCCAGCGTATCATCGTTCACGGTCGGGGCCAGCGAGTCGATCCATTCCCCTACCGGTCCAAACGACATGGATCTTGTCGGCCTCGCAGTATCCAATTCAGTCGGCATCAACGTATCTTTAAATGTTGGTTGCAATGTCTTTGATGGCTTTCTCGTTGGTAAAATGATCACAGACTTTTTCCTGGGAGCAGGAGTTACTGGCTTTTTCGTCGGTGAAGTTGTTACTGGGATCATTGTTGGCTGTTTCCTGGGTAATTTTGTTGGTATAGACGAAGGCAACTTTGTGGGAGAAGAAGTTGAAATGACTGGCTTTTTGGTTGGTAAAGATGTGAAAGGTTTGGTTGTTGGTTTTTTCGTAGGTGTCTTGGTTGGTCTTTTAGTTGATGAAGAAGATGTAACAGGCTTCTTTGTGGGAGAAGTAGCTGAAACGACCGGCTTCTTCGTAGGAGGAGATGTGATGGGTTTATTTGTTGGCAACTTTGTAGGTTCCTTGGTTGTTCTTTTAGTCGGTGAAGAAGATTGAACAGGCTCCTTTGTGAGAGAAGGAGTTGAATCGACCGGCTTCTTCGTAGGAGCAGATGCGATGGGTTTATTTGTTGGCTGCTTCGTAGGTACAATTGGTGGCGAAGTTGGTTGTTTCGTAGGTAATTTGGTTGGTAGCTTGGTTGGCAGTGGCGTTGGCTGTGTGAAAGATCCCAGGAATGAAGTGCATGGTCAACGAGTTCTTCATCTCCGAAACTGTGAAACGAACAATAATTGGACGAACCATCTTTGTCGGTGATGTCGAAAATGTCGTAGGAGCGGTCGTCGAGTAATGAACAACCCCTGAAATGAACCACCGATGAATATCATAATAACAACTGTAGTCTGAAGGTGACAGATTCACAATACGGTTCAGTCTTACCATTCCATTTCCTTGGAGAAGATGGATTCTCGAATGCAAACTCCGAAGTATACCCTTCAGTAATATCCAAGAATGCATCCGAAGCATATGACTTGCCAAGCTGTTCGCCCACTTCATCATAAAATAATGCACTTTTGAAAATTCCCGTAACGTAAAATGTAAAGGTTGTGTTTGCAGGGATTTCAATTGGGATAGCGAACGCTGGAAGCGATGTAAGAGTAGTTTGGCCATTACCGACGACGTAAAAATCGGGTCCTTTTTTGTATGTAGTGGAATATTCAGGAGTTTGTGAACCCTGACGATAGTATACTCGAACCGTGTCTTCTCTTGTTGCCATGTGAATATCCATCCTTTTCACTGTCACCGGATAAGATTTCGTTTTGAGTTCGAATATACTTCCCTTCGCTAATGTTTGACAAAGATATATTCCATATTGAGATGAGAATTTCGACATCGAAGACTAGGAAGAAGAGAGTGCAAATTCCTGCCAACTCACAGGGTACTGTACCTCCGATCCCAGCCGATAGAGATCCATCGAGCGCACGGATCATTCCAATCATTGCCACTACCATTGCACCACGGAGAATCGTATTCCAAATCTTCATTCTTATCGCACGAATGAACGCATTCAAATGTCTGCAATGAATTTGTTTTTGCAATGGTGGTCTCGAGAAACCAATATGGTTCTCATTCCTTGTATTCAAGCTGACCCGTCGAATATGTTATATCGCAAACGTCTTGTTCGAAAGGTTTTGAACAGATTTGTATCGTTTTTACCACGATAAACGTCTGTGAAAATATCCATGTTTCGATGGTTCGGACATTTTAGACTCGTGGACTCAGTGATAGTATCATTATTAATGAAAAGCTAATTCGTCGTTTAAAACGCGATTGTCCTTGCTTGAACATGTCGAGAGCTGGAGTTCTAAGTGAAAGTTAGGTCGACCAATAATTTTTTGTTCCTAGGGTTTGTGATATTATGACTTTCCATGCACAATTACGATCAGACGATGTCCGGACATCTTGATCGCTTGGTGTTTCACTAGAGAAGAGCAGATGAGCGGATGTGCGTTTAGTATTTAATAATAATAATAGAACTATTACTACTCGCAACTTGCAAGAACACACTGACTCGAGGGTGAACGCCATTCTTATTCAGTGTAGATTCGGAAAAATTATAAGGCGGTATGAACAAAGACGTTTATGCGGAGTACCGAAGAATCATATAAAACGTGGATCACAATATAACACAATATATTTTAATTCA
>JALLPF010000474.1:0-10015 GCA_036939455.1 Cyclotella distinguenda | reverse complement strand
AATTGACAAGCCAAATTAACAGCAGCTGGACAACTATGTGGAGAGCTTAAGTTTATATTATCTGGATGATCCATGATAAATTCAATGTTTGGCGCAATCGAAACTGATTTTGAGAAACAGTTCGTACGTTTTTGACTCGTCCTACAAAATGGAGAAAACCCGTGCGTCGACATTAAGGCACCTGGGGGCGCACTTTACGGGTGTGTTAGACAAGTGCAACGAAAAAATACCTTCTGCTCTTACTTATACGAAACAGAAGGTAGAAAGACAGGCAACTCTTGATTGATATCTACGTAGGAATTAATATCGTTTTCCCGCCATTGTGTTCTTGCACGTTTGTACTCGTCGATGTAGAAAAAAGCATGAGTATCTATCAGGGTAGCTAGAGGGTTCGTAGGTCGACCCGCGTGATAACGAGACGATATCGATGCAAACGATACCGTACCGGGCAAGCGGTGACTACACTTTTTAAACATTTTTGTCCATTCAGAATCCTTTCCATTAGTTTCAGCCCGGCGCATGGACTCTAGACTATAAACGTATGAAGAAAATGAATCGAAAATCTCGCAGCGACGACAAACGATATCGTCGAGCCAACAATGACGGTCTGCCGCGCGACCTGATCGAGAAAACAAGCCAAGGAAACAGCTACCCCTCCTCCGACGACGAAATCGCTCCACGGCGACGCCATGAGGGGCATCAAAGGGGTACTCGCACTTTTCGAAATCGGGAGGAGGACGCAGACCGAGAACTGACGATTCCAACTCCACAGGGCTGGATCACATCGAAAGATGACCTAGACAATGACGGCGATTGTGGAAAGACGGGACATGAAAAGCAACCTAGTCGGCCTGAGACGGGTGTATCGAAATCGAGTGGGTTCACATTTTCTACCGCCAAGAACGCCCACGTCAAACGCAATCCGTACGCCTTTAATAAGGGTGGGTCATCGGTTGTCAAACACTCCAATCGTGAATGCTCAACTCGGACCAATGACACAAACAAATCTTCGTCTAGCATCGTATCCACCAAATCCAAAATAAGATCCAATCATCACATCATCTGCTCAATCTCCGAAAATCTCGCGCGTGAAACATGCGTTGCCACTCTCGATGCCTCCCGTCCCACAATGCTGCGCATCACCAAACAGGGAAACGGACAGACCTATGCCGAAACTTTGGCGCTGCTTCGAATTCTACGTCCCCATGAAGTTTTATTAAACGAGGGGAGGAAAAACAGTCCCCTGGCTGTCAAAGTTGGCGCATTGTTCGGGCTGGCAGAGAATGACATCGGCGGGACAGTCCCATTCGGGAAAAGGACTCGCAGCAACAATGCCAATGGAAAAAATAAACGCAGCTCCCGCTTCCTCGACAGAGACGAACCAAACTCTTCCATCGCCGCGTCGAATGAATGCGAGACATCCACGATAGTCAAATTTTTACCTCGGTCCTACTTCGATCAAACCAAGGGCGCCGAGATCCTGCACAAACTGGCCCGACGAGAGACCTATGACACCACCCTCGTGGAAGAGTACATACTTCTGTCCTCGTCTCACGCGGTGCTGCAATACGCACAGCTCTGCCTTGGGTCAGGATTGTCTCGAAACTGTCTAACCCTCGACGTCAACGTTGGGGGAGATCATAGGATGAAAATTGACAGAGCGACAATGACAAACTTGGAACTGTTGGTGAATGCCAAGACGGGCAAGACGGCCAATTCGTTGGTGGGTAGTATCGATTGTACAAAGACTTCCGTGGGAGCGAGATTGTTGAGGACCAATTTGATGGCTCCGCCCACGAGGTTGGATACAATTCATGCCAGGTTGGATCTCGTCGATTCATTTTTGGAAGATGAGGAATTTTTCTATGTAGTGATGGAACATTTGGAGGATTTGCCTGACGTGGATAAGATGCTATCATACGTGGCATTAGCGCGTCGCTTCAATGGCGGCAGTAATAACAGCGCCTTGTTTGGGATTGCAGATCGGCAGAGTGTCACTGCCAGGGTGGCGAGCAGGGGCATATCAGCATTGGTTTGTATTAAGAGTACGCTGAGTGTGATTCCTTCCTTTGCTCGTGTCTTAGAGGTTCAGTTGAGAGAGAAGGATGACCAAGCTCAGGTTTCGTCAATAGCACAGGTAAGACAGCAAAGAGGTGATGAGAGGGAAATCGGGTCTCGTGAACGACCCAAGAGTCAGGATGGTGAGTCGACGACTGTATTGGAGAGTGAGAAATCGGATGCTCATAGATCATTGTGCGAGAATGGTTCGATAGCTGATGGGAATGATGACACTTCAATGACCCAGGATAGCAGTCTCGACATTGGACTAGGGACAAATAGTCCCCGAATGAAGAACTTTTTGTCAATCAAACCATTGAGCAATCAACTTCTCCGTGCCATCCTAATTGCCATGAAACAACCCGCGCTATCCCGTGTGCTAAACGCCGTGACTAATATTTTCACCGAAAGCACATCATACACCAAAAACAGTCATGCCATGCGGCACCAGGAGTGCTTTGCATTGAAGCCAAACACGGATGGTATGATGGATGTTATTCGAAAGGCGTTTCTCGCAAATGTGGATGATATTTATCGACTGGCAGACGAGTATGCAGAAACATATGATATCACTGTCCAGGTGAAGGAGACTACGAGTAGAGGTTATTATCTGTCGGTCAGTGCCGATCTGGGTCTAGAACTCCCGCAGATTTTTATTCAGCCAGTGAAGAACGGGCGATTTATCAACTGTACCACCGAGGAGGTGAGAAATATTTTCATCTTTTTGCTAACATACATTCGTTCTCTGAACTCATCGAATTATGTATCCTCGATTCAGGTTTACAGTCTTAACTCTAGAAGCCAGGAAAATGTACAAGATCTGCTACTAATGACGCATGAACGAATACAGGAGGTACTTCAAATTGCAAGAGACAACTATGACTGCCTGGCCTCTCTATCTGATGCCATTGCACTCTTGGACATGTGTCACTGCTTTGCTGACAATGTCGCGAGCAGTCGTATGCCATGGTGTCGTCCCATACTCTCTGACCACGATTGTCAGCTTTACCAAGATGATGCTCATGGCGGAGGTGGCGCGATCGCGATTCGGAATGGTAGATACGCCATTGAATCAGGATCAAGCTTAAACCCGTCTTCGGAGTTTGTTCCGAATGACACATATTCGTCGGCTCTTCAGAACTTCACAGTAATCACGGGGATTAACGGCAGTGGGAAGAGCACATATCTCAAACAAATTGCTCTCGTAGTTATTCTTGCGCATTGCGGTAGTTACGTCCCTGCAGAGGAAGCTCATCTACCGATTAGGGATCAGATTTGCACAAGGATTGGCACCGCAGATGATCAAGAGCATAACATATCCACGTTTTTAATGGAAATGAAAGAAATTGCGATGATTTGCAACTCGACGACTGAAAAAGCCCTTTTCCTTATTGACGAGCTTGGACGCGCGACCAGCAATGAAGACGGTGTTGCAGTCGCTTGGTCTGTGTCCGAGTTCCTGCTGACTAAGAGAGCGATTACATTTTTCGTCACGCATTATCCCCAAATTGCGAAACTGGCAAACGTTTACCCGAATGTACAAAACCAACATTTAGGATCACAAATCAGCTCTGCTTGCAATCATGATGAGCGTAGCATCAACTACTCTCACAAGATTATGCCAGGGCCTTGCAAATCAGCAAGTGACTATGGTGTTGAAATGGCTCTGAATTGCGGTTGGCCCGATGACGCTGTCGAAAATGCGAGAGAAATTCGTCTTAAAGTTCACCAGAGGATGCCAGGGGCCGACCTCTGCGATTCCGATAACAGTAACGATGATCGGAATGTCAGTTTCGCAGAAAATCGGCGCAAAGCTCACAATATTTTATGTGACCTCGCAAAAAATTTAGCGGCAATGAAAGAGATTGATGGGCGATTCAATAATGAGGCGAAGCGCATTTTTCTACATGTGAGTTCGTTCAGCCTCTTCGTTGCAGGTCTTTCTTTGATTCTTATAATCTAACTCACATGTTTTCATGTAACTCGACTTCGTTCGTTTATAGGAACTCCAAAATCGTCTCGTACCAACTAACGATGTCTCATTGGTACGAATGATAAGAAACATGCTTTTAAACGACGACACAGAATTACCCACGATTCGGCTGACGAGCTCGAAACAGCAAGCAAGTATAAGCAACACGGTGGGAGCAAGTGGAAGTAGCCTTGATTGTGAAATGGACTCAGTTGCAGTGGATGCAACTGAACCTGGAAGAATCAATCAAGAAATTGAAAAAATGTCTCCCACGCCTGGATCAAACGTTCCTCTGGAAATTAGCAGCAATAATGCTACTAGTGAGTATTCGGCTCCAGAGAACGATGGAGATACTGTGAATAAACGCCCAAGAAGTAATTCAGATACGCCAGCATCGAGCTCGAGTGACGACAGCAGCTCTTCAGACTCGTTGGAATCGGACATTGACAGCACTGATTCTTGCAGTGCGTCCTCACAATCAAACAACATTAAACCTTAATTTCGAATGCAGTCCTTGTGGTGGTCTATCTTCTTATAACAGCAGCATAGGTTAATGATCAGCGGTGTTCTATACGAGATGAAACCTCGTCAAGCCTTGATCTATTATTTGTGACACTCAGAATTATATTCATCGCAACGGTTGTTCATTTTTGATTTGTACTTACAAAATAAGGATTATTAGCCTACCTACTTTACTAATTCCATGTCCCAAGCCATCGTTCTGTTTTCTTCCCTCTTCATCTGTAGGTTCAACAGAAGATGTGCCACTATTCTGGACCCCGAATAATCCCACCAAGAATTAATTTCATTCCACGCTCCCTGCTAGCTACCGTTTGATTTTAATATTGTATCAACAACAGCCCTCAATTCATTCTGCATCAATACTATTTGATCCAATTGAGCTTCAAGCGATTGAAGCTTCTGCCGTGTTGACATGGTCATACCGGAGAAGTTCGGACATTCCAGAGCATCTCTACTGCGTTCCAATTTGATAACATCCTCCCCAACCCCGGTTAAACCGGCTATATTTGAATCTCCTAGCACATGCACCGCGTCACAGATCACGGCAATGATTAGATTCACAAAGACAAAGGCGGAGACAATAATGAATGCAACGAAAAGCATCCAAGACCACCAGAACTCCTCATACGCTTGGTGAAAAACTTTGGGCCAGCCGTCCTTTTTGTGGGACGAGTTTGTGATAAATTATTAAGACGAATGAACACAACTGTCCACAGATGATAGTCAATAAACCGAATTCAAATGATATCCATCACACTCACGAGGGTCATCATTTGAAAGAGAGTAAAAAGAGTTTGAGGCAACGCCACGAAATAATGCTCCTCAACCTCCGCCTCCCTCGAAACATCCTTATACAGCTGCGTAAACATGACCCCAAAGATATAAAACACGAGGGACAGCAGCATACAAATTCCCGTCAAGTTCGGAATCACGCTAATAAGTGCAACGATCAAATTCTTCATGGTATCTATCCGCGAAATCAGCCGCAGAGCTCGGAATATTCGAAATGCTCGTGCGATTTGTGCCCCCTCCATGGCCCAGCTCAGCACGACAATCGTTAGATCGAACACGAGGAATCCATCCTTGAGGAGGGTCCACCCGCGAAAGATCAATTGCATGGCCGATTCGATGGTGAAGATGATGAGGAAGATCAGGTCGACCGCCTCGAATCTCGAATTGACGATTGGGTTGTGTTTGACGAATGGAAATGTGGCCACCCCCATCAGGATCGAATTGAGTACAATGGCGAAAAGAATGAAGGCCTGTACCCTATCGTCGTTGACGATGCTCCCGACGATTTGTCGGGTGTGGTTGAGTTTACGAAAGGAGCTGCGTTCGGAAATGGAGCTCAAAGTTCTCGCAAATTTGTCGGAGTGAAGGATGGAGCGTCGATCCCCGAATTCCAAATGTCTCTGCGGACCTCCCCCGGGATCACCAATGTGCACGTATTCGAGACCGACCCCGGCGTTCAAGGTCGATGGGTCGTTTCGAGACTCCGCCTCATTGGATTCAAGATGATGATCATAACCCTCTTTCGGTTCGGCATCCTCCTGCTCATCGAATGCGGCATAGGTGACATCCCGTTCGTCATTGTCATTCTTAAATGGGTAAACATCCGTAAAGCGGCGAGAGAGTGCGCCGGAGAGGAAGTTGGAATCCGGTTTAACGAGCTCGGAGGACCTGGGATCGATTCCGTCGGTTTTGTGCGTGTCGGTGCCGTTCTTGGATGTTTGCTTCTTGAGACGTCCGTGCCTTGCCGCAGCCGCTCCGACTGGCACGGTCATTGTTGCGGCGGCCTGTTTCGTTCTATAAGTACGATATGTAATAGTTTCTATGGGCCCTCTCTTGGGTATTGCGTCATGGGCATGCGGAGATGGACCTCCGATGACGAAGGTGAAAGGTTATTGTTTTGGGGGTATCGTATTGACGTGTCGACCATGGTGGAAATACGAATCGTTCAAGGGAGGAAAGAAATTAATAATGGCCTTTCAAGTCAGCATACTTTCTATCCTTCTTGTTCTCATCCCAACATGATTGCTTCCGATGATACAACATCATTATTATTTTTCTGTTCAAATAAACTTTGCCGTTCTAACCGTTCTTAGTACGTACGTACGGTAAAGAAATTAAAAATGGATTCCGACCGTTGAGTTGGAAAAACACGACTCCTACCTTTCTCACCTACGATACCTCAAGGGATACCTCGATACTCACGAGCCCCTGTGCCGCACGAAAATTATAGGAAACGACCGTCGCGCGCATTCCTACCCCACGACTACCTCCACAACTTTCCAGTAAAAATCATTGTCATGGATTGGCTGGTGACAGAAATCATCGGGCCATCCCCACGTTAACAGGCTATCAAAACAACAACCATGGCGACACGTGCACCCGCCTCCAACGGCGCACAACGTGCGGAGCAGTGCCAAGCTCCATCCTCCTTCGTATCCTCCATCGCCACCATCCCACCCCTTCCCGCAATCAACAAATATCGCATCCTCTGCGGAGAGATCGTCAACAACGAAAAAGTACAACTGTACATCATCGCCCTCATCATAATCAACGCAATCATGATGGGAATAGCCACGTTCGATTTCGTGTCAGAAAATCCAAAGGTCGATCGAGCCTTCGAAACGACGGATCTCATATTCCTCATCGTATTCACCGCCGAGCTCGTATTGCAGCTGATCTACCGGGGATACACCCTCCTCTACGACGGTTGGCTCGTCTTTGATTTTGTCATTGTGGTTCTGTCGTGGGCCCTCCTGTCGGTTCAGATTATTCGAGCCTTTCGAATCTTTCGTGCGCTGCGGATCATTACGAGGATCAAAATTATGAGGAATTTGGTGGCGGCGCTCTTTCATATCATGCCCCGATTGGGCGCCATTACGGCCCTGCTTCTGCTTATATTTTATATATTCGCCGTTTTATTTACCGAGCTCTTTGGGGAGTTGGAATTGAGCGGAGATTATTTCACGCGGCTGGACCATACCCTCTTTACGCTCTTCGTCATGATGACGATGGAATGGGCCGACGTGGCGAGGGAATGCATGGCCCAAATATGGTGGGCGTGGGCCCCATTCGTGGCCTTTATAATGATCACGGGGTTCATTGTGTTCAATCTCATCATTGCCGTCGTCTGCGATGCGGTCGCGGTGATTGAAAACAAGAGCGATTTGGAGCCCGATTTGATGGGCATGGCTTCGGTGGATCCGGGTTGTTTCAATCAGAATCAAAATAATGAGGAGGTGCTCGTTGATAACCTTGCGGAGAGAATAGCGTTTTTGTTGGAGAGCCAGAAGGAAATGATGTCCACATTGGAGCGATTTTCCCATGATTCTCCACGGTCCACAGACGTGACAAAATGGCACGCAAATATAATGGACATGCCTGAACAAAATGCAAAGACACGAGACGAGTGACGCGAACTGTTAGCAGATCTTTGGTTGTTGTCCAATATTGGATCAATGTGTTCTTTGAAATACTATAGACAATTGTATCGACTCGTGGCGGCTAACAGTTTAATTATACGTCGGTTGTAGTCGACTCCATTGTGATTCCTTACATCTATTACCAAGTACTTATAAGTAGTTCGTAAGCACCTAATTGGGAACGGCACCGTGTATAATTGAAATCGACCTCATCCACCAGTTAAGCTACCTTTACCTTGGACTTCTTCCGACGCATCACCTTCACAACCAAAGGCGACGTCAAAATGATAACCGGCTCCACGGTCCACGCAAAATCTCCCACCGCATTTCCCAACCAATCCGCCTCCCCATTCGACAGATGAAACAGCATGGCCCGAACGTACGACGGCTGCCTCGCCTCGTCTTGGAAATAAAAGACCAAAATGCTCGCCAAATATCCATAAAAGGCAACAAAGTTGAGGAGAACGTAAACGTATTCCCGATACCCCTCGAACAAGGCAATCCTCGACTCGATACGAATTCGATTTGAAATATCGGGATCCACCCTCTTGAACCACACGGAGAGTTTGGACGCAATCACCTCCTCCTCCTTCTCCATCATTCTCTCCTCCAAATCCACGCTCACACCCTCCGCCTCGGTCCAAAACGGCGACCATCCATCCACCATCCACCCATACTCCTCCACCGAAACACTCCTCACCCCCTCCGTTTCCACCCTTGAGGCAAACTCCCTCATCCGAAACGATCTTCGTAGACACTCCCCCCCATCCCTCACCATGCAACACAACAAGAACACGAGGGCAATTTCCATAACGGTCAGTGCATGAATCAGACCCTGCACTCCGCCGATCCAATCCGTAAGAGTGACGTGATAGGAGTTGGCGAAGAGCCACAAGAAGGAAATGCCAATGGCCAGCACGTTGAATCCCACCATGGCGTTTCGAACGGCGGCATCGGCCTCGCGGAGTAGACTTTCGGCGACGAGACGGCGTGTTGGGGAATCGATCGATTTCGTCGCGGCGCGTGTGTGGATCAATCGACGAATCAGGTGGAGCTTCCTCAGGCCCTCCCTCGTCAGGAGTTCGTAGCCGGAGCGTGAGAGGCTGACGAACGCGTAGAATTGGGTGATGGAGATGAGAACCTCGAGGGGGGTGGTTTGATCGAGGGGCGGGGGGAAGGTGTAATAGCGGGCGGTTACGGCGGGGTCATGGAGGAAGGAGGAGGGGAGGAGGTTGAAGTTTTTGAGGGTGCAGAGTGCGTTGCGGAGGAATTGGACGATGGCGTCCATCGTTGTCGTTAATGTTCGCAAGGGGGAGTGAGACGACGGGAACGGCACTTAAAGTTTAAAGTTAACTAAATTAAATGTTTTAAAAACATCAACTAATATTTCGGTTATGGTGATCCAAGTTGCGCGGCAACTTCACTAAAACGCATCGTATTGACATAATTGAATAATATTACTGCGTGATGTTTCTCGATCAAGAGTTATAATATGAGTAAGATCTGACTGCTCCATAAAATGAGTCATAAAGACATCAAAAGGTTAACGGTACACGATGATGGGCTATATATTATGGTGACGTAACGACAAAACGATCGGCGACTAGTGTCAAACACATCACAATCAAATAAATTCCGCCAAAATAGTAATCCATAGAGTTTAATTATATGTTTACCTCCATCCTTTTATCAGCGTTATATTTGAAACGGCTCTAATGTGTTCTTTTGGGGGGGTTTCATACGTCGTGTGCGTTTTCAGGGAAATCCTTGCAGAGTTTATGCATAAAACGTGCAGAGTTTATGCACGAAATCAGGTTTTTTTGTTTGATTTTCGGGGCCCCGATTTTGTCCATAAATTCTGCAAGTTTTATGCACAAACTCTGCATGTTTTGCGCATGTGGCTTAGGGAAATCTAGCATAATCTAAAGGTTCCACCTAGGAAAATAATTTGACCGATGATAACCTGCAACTACCTTCGCGTTAAAAAAATGATATTGACACTTTGTGCAAATATCGACATTTGATGTCGATA
>JALLPF010000473.1:0-10052 GCA_036939455.1 Cyclotella distinguenda | reverse complement strand
GTTTATGTTGAGGTTACGTGTAGGGCCGAACAACTTACGTGAAGGGCCTTTATGCATATATAATGGGATGGATCGTAAAATTTATGTTACGTTACGTTACGAGTACTCGACTTCATTTTGGGAACGCTCCAATTCGACCATAACAGATCGAGTCGTGTTAAGGGGTAAATTCTAAATTCCCCTAAACTCGCGACTCACTTGCGCTCATAACCGGTTAAAACCCAAGAGGTTTTTTTTTCGTCGCCAAGGACACGATCTAAATCATCCATCTGACGTATGCCTGGTGAAAATTCGATTTTTAAATTATTGGTAAAAAAATGATCACGAGAAAAGTATATATTGTGTCTAGAAAATATATGAATTCCTTAATGAATCCGATTGACAAGAACCCGAACCCCAACAAGATCCTGGATCCAGGCACTCACTCTCTCAACAGAGTAGAGCATGAGCCTTCGCATTATCCGTCCAACACGGGTCGCATATATCAACAAGTACAGAGTAATCCGAAATAAAATTATAGACTTGTTCGCAATAGTCAACATTATTTCTTCCTTCCCATGACACGGCCCAACATTATTTTGACAGCGCTCCACCTCTTCAGTAGCGGAAACGCCTTCCTGCCGGGGATGAAATACCTGGAGTCAACAACGAGTGTACCAACGCTCGTCACGACTGCGACATCAAATGGCGAAATCACCAGCCCCGCAGCTAACATTCGTGCCCAGTTGATGGAGATTATATCGAAGAATCCAGATGGTCACAAAAAGGCTACAGTTCGGAGACAGTTTGCATCGAAGCTCGACGAATACTCGAAAACAGCCAGCGTCGATAGGTCTGATATCATGTTCTCGATTGGTCGAACAGTATTTGGAACAGAACTACCTCCAATAACCAAGAATCCCACCACTAGTGATGCGGATGAGAATGATCTGCCGATTATCGACTTTGACTACATGAAAGAATTCATGAAGGATGTATTCCTCTCGTATGGCGTGACACCCGGACGAGCCGAAATTTGCTCGGATGTTCTCATTGAATCAGATAAGCGTGGCATCGATTCACACGGTCTCGGCCGTCTTAAGCCGATATATTGCGATAGAATGGATGACGGAATATTATTCCCTGACCAGCCTATTGATATCGTTTCAGAGTCAGATACAACTGCATTAATTGGCAAGCAATACAAACATATTTCTTCTTGTTCACATCACACACTGCGTTAACCTTTTCATTGTGAATATTCCTTTTCTAAAATCAGATGGTAACTTAGGCCTTGGACTGTACATTGGCCCCTACTGCATGCAAATGGCAATTGATAAGGCAAAGAAACACGGGGTCGGGTTCGTTGCTTGCGGGAATTCTACTGTGCGTTAAAAGTTAAAACGTTTTGGCCAATACGTAATTTTTCTATTTCTCTAACTTTAATGTTTCTCATCTTAGCACTATGGTATTGCAGGTATGTCTTGACCATGATGTACTAAAAAATTCTGATCGAATTGCATTGAAATCTATATTTTGATTCGTAGGATATTACGCGACTATGGCTACAGATCAAGGATGGTACGCTAGGATCTACAGTCTGCTGTTTCTCACATGTACTCTACTGACACAACATGTCCCTGCTATCGTTTGCAGTATCGGATTGACCGGGACAAATGCACGTCCATCAATCGCTCCTACTTTTGGAGTCGAGCCTATGATGGGGACCAAGTGAGATGTGGCAGTTTCGAACTTTCTCCTGCAAGTGATACTCTCCTTCTGAAATATTGCTTTTCAATTAATTTTCACTATAGCCCTCTTACATTTGGCATTCCAAGTTCTGATGCATTTCCCTTTGTTATAGATTGTGCAACTTCTGTCAATCAACGAGGGAAAATTGAAAGGTATGCACGAGAGGGAGTCGAAACTCCTCGCGGGGCTGTAATAGATGATCAAGGCATCGAGAGAACTGATACTGAAGGAATTTTAAGAGACATGGTACTCGGAAAATGCGCATTGACTCCAGTAGGAGGTGCCGGAGACAAGATGGGAGGTTACAAAGGTTAGCATTTCAGTTTGCTAGAGCTTCATATTTGGCTCAACTCTTTTTCTCAGAATCAAACCTTAACTTATTATCATTTCGAAAGGATACGGATGGGCAGCAACAGTGGAACTACTTTGCACCGCCCTCCAGTCAGGGCCATGGGGCGAGAACATATGTGGCGTTGATAGAGTCACTGGAAAACCGAAGCCAATGCCCTTAGGTCACTTTTTTCTTGCCATTGACGTATCAAAAATTTGCTCTTTGGACGAATTTAAGAAGAACACTGGAGAATTTCTCCAAGCCCTGAGGGATAGTAAGAAAGCTCCCAACGGCCCGGGAAGGTGAGACAACTTCGATCGCTGTATTGTATTGAAAATGATGTATGGTAAGAACACTTTGGTGACTGTACCGACAGGATCTGGACCGCTGGAGAACTAGAAAACGACGCAAGATTGGAACGAAATGCTCAGGGTGGCATGAAAGTTCAATTGCCATTGCAGAAAAGTATGATTGCGCTGAGAGATCTGAGACCCGGATTGAAGGAGAAATATGACAAGTTTCCTTTCGAGTAGAACGAGGGTAACATCCCATAATCATCCCTTTTGAGTCCTGTCGACCGATCTAATTCGGCGGTCGACGGAATTCAGTCTTATCCATGTTTTAATTAAATTTCTTTGAAACTTTGGTGATAAAAACTGAGCTTAGTCTGAAACGAGTACTTATAAATGTTGTGGATGGTTTACAGGTGTGCAAGAACAAGGCTATCAATCTACGTATATCTTTACGTCTTAAACATCACAGAGATGATAATTTCGGGTGTGTGAATGTGTTATGTTCGGAGGGATTCGGAATTCGAACTGTTCACATTTGCACGCCGACTCTTCAAAATGCCAGAACCCTAACTCCACGTTGACAATTTCCGCCATAAACAAACTTCTAGCTAGAAGCCGGAACCTCAGTATTAATGATGCTGCTCGAGCTAGCGTGAAGTGGTACTTAAAGTAATAAAGTACTTCTTCTTACTATTATCCGACGTTGGTCCTGTCCAGTACAGTACAAGGTGATGACTGATGACGGGTATTTTGGTAGTTTCATGGTCCATTTCTTCATACCGTGCATTTTTGATGTCACAAACATGATATTCCCAGGAATATGGTTCGCTACCACCATACTTTGAGTACCTAAAGTAAAGTATTTCTTGTATAAGTATAGGTAAGTACTTATACTTGGAAACTTTCCCACCTACCGAAACATGAAAACCGTGAAATACTGTTTCCCAGCATTTTTTCTTTCATGTTTATCGTTCATCGGATGTGTGAATCAATCCTTTCACGAAGCTCAAAAATTTCGGATTATCTCGGCGAGAAGATATTGCCTGTTGGAAGCAGTTTTCAGTTCGGGCAGATTTTTGCAGGAAGATTGTGACACTCCGAACATGAACACATCATCATCTTCTGCACAACATGATGTCACAGCTGCCGAAAGCAGCATGATTAAGTCGAAAACTTCGATACACCAGGAATTGGACGTATTGTACCCTCGTCTCCAGAGAGATGCACTATCACATCAAACCCATTGGCAACTCCTGGATATTATTGGCGGTCAGGACGCATTATTTTTATTATTTCTCTTCAGCCGTGCTGTCGTCATAATCGCACCCCGTCCTCAATATCACATTACACTCGCTGCCATGGTACTCGTCGCACGACCATACAGCGCCACTCACGCCCTGAAATCATCATTCTCTCACTCGAACGAATGGTTGAATTCCATTGCTCCCGTTCCTCCCCATCGTAGTCCTTGGAACGCAAATCCTGTCTTGAAGGGTCTCTTTGCTGGATCAGGAAACGGGGCCATGAGTCATCCATACTTCGCTCAATCAGTTGTCGATTTGGCGAAGCTACCTGCGAACGATATCAACCTACTATACATCGGGACCGCGTCTTATGATATTAGAAGATACCGAGACATCCAGACATCCGCATTTGCAAAATTAGGTTGCGTTATTAATTCATTAGATGTCGCCAATCAATCACCGCTACTACTTGACATAGAAGAAGCTGTACTAAACGCTCATGTCATTTTGGTAAGTGGTGGCAACACTTTGTACGCTATGGATAGATGGAGGGCTTTGGGTCTGGACGGACTTTTGAAGGACGCTGCCATCCGAGGAACCGTTCTGACCGGAGGTAGCGCAGGATGCATATGCTGGTTTGATGGGGGGCATAGCGACAGGTGAGATGCCTGGCTGTGTTGGCATTTGAATCGATTCGGATACACTCACTATAAGTACACTACATGCACGTCTCTTAGCATGGATCCAGGTAGATTTCCCATCTTATTAAAAAGGTCGCATGTCGCATGGAATTTCATCGTTCTCACTCATCTAAGCTCTGTTTCCTTTCCTACTTTTAGACACATACCGATCTCCCATGTTAGTTCAATATCAACAAGATAATCCGAATGCACCGAACTCCACATTGAAAACCCTAGTCGAGGGGAAAAAAATAATCGGCAACTCTCAGGAAGGATCAGTAAAACAATGGAATTACATCAGAGTCGAAGGACTAGGAATTATTCCTGGGCTTGTTTGTCCGCATTATGATCGCATCCAGAGTAATGGAGTCCCAAGAATGACTGACTTCGATTCGATGATGTCGCGCCATTCATTAGAGCTTGGCCTTGGCATTGATCATTTTGCCGCATTAGAGATCAATGGAGAGGACTTCCGAGTACTCTCAATACCAGGGGCACAAGGGTCGGTTCCCCAAGGTGAATTCAGAGGTACTGATGATACATCACTTATTCCAGGTGCATGGATCAAATACGTCGGGGACGACGGGAGAGTTTACTCGAAGGTCTGTCCAACCAGTGGAAAAGTTGAGGATCTTATACAGATGCTCAAGGATCCCAAGAAGCACATCTGGCTCGACAGACGGGTTGAAGCCTGCCGGCTCCAGAATCCAGGCCCTTCGTATGATATACCTTAAATTGGGATTCCACAATATTAGAATCGCAAGGCTAGAGGTCAGCCACCCGCCTGACAGAAAGATACTTATAGATGCACGAATCGGTGTCGCTTTGTTTCCACTATTCACCTATGAGATAGACTGAACAAAGAACTTTTGTACAATTATAGAATAATAGGATAGATTTTAGAATGAAACTAATTTGCCCTGCACAAAATTACTGTAACATCTTTTAACGGGGCAACGTACTCGTTCTATATCACAACAATGAAACGCTGCATTTGTGAAAATGGTGGAGCAAGAAACAAGCAGAGAGATGACACTTAGAATCGCGTGGGGTGAATGATAATTGGATGTGAATGAAACAGTAACAATTAAATCTTGGGAGGTGTCTACCAACGATAGACACCAACCGTAAAGTCAATTAAATTTGTGCCGTTTGCCTCCTTTGTCTGAAAGTTCTGTCATTTTCCGCGTTCCACCACCGCTTACTACCCCCACACGTGCATTGACTCCCTCTTCTGTCGAAAATATGCTACTTCCACCCCCAACCGTCCTTCGTTTTCCGCCTTTGGCAAACGACTTCCAATCGTTTTGTTTCTTTTCGGCTTCGTGCTCTTTCTGCTTCTCGCGAAATTTGGATTTCAAAGCCTTCGATGTCCGCAGCTTCTTCAACTTTTGCGCGGGAGTGTCGGAATCTAGAGGGATCAGGTGAGCAGGTAACTCGAATGTCATTTCGTTTTGATCATCCATTTTCGTCTTTTTCTTCTTCTTTCGTTGATCAGTATTTGATGGGTCATCTTTCGCTTCTTCACTTCCCTCTTGGTTCTTCATCGTCGGCTGTGATGATGATGTCTTGGAAGATACTCGCGTAGAGACTACAGGCTGGAATGGAGAAATATCTGGTGCCTCCGTGATTGATCGGGTAGAAGCAGTATGAGGCGTGAACGACCCTTTGGCATTGTAATCCGAATTTTCAACATCGTTAGAAGGAACAACAGTGAGTTCAACAGAGGAAGAGGTATTCACCACCTGACGTAGCTCCGAAGCCGAAGTTTTTTCACTCCCAACCGTCTCTGACAACGTTTGCTCTTCCAGAGAGATTAACTGTAATAAATCATCCCTAAGGGCTTGAAGCGAAGGATCATCTGGATTGGATGCAATCAGTGCAGTAATATCAGCCAGCTGAGATCTAGAATCGGTCATGGTAGTTCGGGAGTTGGGGTGGGTGATTATCGGTGCTTCCTATTCCTTTCCCCGACTCTCGAATCGGAAATCTTCGTCTCTCGAAATAAAAATCGAGACCGACGGAAGTTTTCATCATTCCCGGTTATAGGTGTCACAATAGTTGTCAATTCCGAGAATATTATTTTTTTCCTTAATTGTTATCGCCGACAGAAGACAAAAATAAAAAATCTTACAGGCCAGCACGACGAATTGATCGACACCATGTCCCTCGTAATTGCACGCACTACCCTCTTCGCCGCTCGGCGTCAAGCAAATATTTCCGCATCGAACCAAGTCAAGCGTCGAATGGCGGCCCATGCGGCTCCGGAGTGGACCGGGATCGACAAGGTCGTGAGGGGTTATTTTCCCAAAGACGAGCAGTGTGAGTAAATTCAGCGGCGGCTTAACGAAATGCCATGGCATTCACTCGCATACCAACTGAGTCTACGTTGACAATAACATAATGTTTATTCTTTGATTATCTTGTTGATTTCGCCTGTGTCGAGCACGATCTTCTTAACGAAATTTGAAGTACTCGCGAAAATCGATAAACATTATCGGCTTCCATATTATGGACAATAATTATCGCCTTGACAGTATCAGATTGTGGAAAAGCACAACCATTTATGCAAACCAACATCGCTTGAATTTTATTTTCCCCCTCATGTCTCTCTGCTCTCCCAACGTTGTGAACGCTGAAGTGGTGGTTGCCATCCTAGGAGGATATTTCGGTCTTTACGTCCTTTTCAAAATCAAGTCTGCATTCTCCAGTGCTCCCGTCATCGAATCAGCCCCCGTCGCTCCTGTTTCTGTTAGCGTCGGGTCCATCCCTGACGTCGATTCGGAGGAGTTTGGTGCTTTCTTGGAGAGCGAGGAAAACATTATCAAACTTGTTGAATCTTTTGAGAAATGAGTTATCGAAAATACGAGCTCGGACTCGGACAATGGATTGGATGATGTCATACGTCAAGTGATCGCCATATGGTAATTCAAAGGCGTCAGACGTATGGGCAAAGTTCATTGGAGTAGTAAACTGCAGTTATCATTACTAAAACACTTTGGAGAAAAGTCAACCATGTTAATTCTATTGGCTTCACTCGTTAACCTCGTATGGAGGTAGAATGTGAGAGAGCATTTCAAAGCCTCTCCCACATTTGATTGTCATGACGAGATGTTTTATTGGTCTAATCAGCATCAACCCGTGATCCTAGAATATTATGTTTGTCGAAGCCATTGGAACACGAATACGCAAGTTGTAGACTCATATATCAGGCCATACGGAATCGGAGCATGACTTAAGAAACTTTTGTTTTCTTCACTGGAACCAATAAAGCCACTTTCGACTGATCAATCTCGTCTGCCAGTCTCTTGGAGACGTCGATATTGCCAACATCTGTAGCAACGGACGTAGGTTTCGCCTTCTTTTTCGGAACCAGTGTATTCACTACCAAGATTGGCTTCAATTTGACTCTACCGGAAATGTTCTCAATTACAGTTGTGATGTTAGCTTCGAGATTAAGAGTAACTTTCTTCTTTTTCTTTGGGACAAGATTGGTCGTTTCTGGCGGTATGGCATCTTTGAAAATACACGAATGATTCTCCGGAGACAGATCATCAGTTGAATCTTTAAGTACTTCACCGGCATACAATTTATCAGCAATATTAACCTGTGGATACAAAACAGGCTCTTCAAGCTCTCCGTTGCTGAAGCTTATAATGGATATGTATCCATCTAGGCTGGTAACGAACAATGTCCTTCCGTCGGTTGACCAAATAGCATCCGTAAACCCTGCGTAGTGCAATCCCTTTGCTACTGCGAGAGGGTGATCATTATGTGTGTCATAAATGAGGACTGTGTCGATGGTGAGGACAGCAATGATGCATCGGTATGGCAATATGCGAGCCTCTTCCTTGACCTGGGATGGTTTGGTTGGTAGTTGAAAGAGGACTGGGTTCGGACGAACAACCACGGAAGGCTGAACACAAAACAAGGAAGAAAACGTGTCAATCGTTGTTATCCGAAAAATCAATGACATAATCCACCACCAATATTAACGACTCACCTTCTCTAGCCCAGCAAAAACCTTAAAGGGCCGATCGAAGTGATGTCTTGCAAAAATGTAGGTAGCAAACGATGGTTCGGTCAAATGGTTCGCCACCGCTTTCGGACTGCCCAACGATGACGACCTCGCTTGCCCACTTCCATCACCACACTCATCGATACCATGCCACAAAGCAGCGGGTACAATCAAAAATGCTCCATCGGGAGTGAATGCCAATCGACGAAAGAAGGAACCAACCGTCAGTTCATCCGCGAAAATGTGGTGCCTCTTGACCATTTCTTTCCCCTTACAGTCAACAGCGGACTGTTCGTTGTCACTTTGTACACATTTGATTTCGGAAGCAGATGTTTTATGATTGTCCGGAGGGCTCAGAAATTTGATTGTTTTGGTTTTATTCTGCAACTCAAATTTGGTTCGAGATAATAATTCGGGCATAACCTTGGATTGAAGAATGGTTCTCGCCTTTTCTTTGTCATCAATTTTGCCCTTATTCTCCTCATATCGCCCAAACGCCTCTTTGACATCCTTCTCCTTCAAGTTCTTCCTTGTGTACACTTTAACCGTTCGATCGCTAGCCTGACTAGCCAGATACACCCCTTTTGGATCATACGCCACTCCCTGAACATAATGCGTGTGATCTTTTGTTGATCTGTGCACTACGCGCCATTCCGTTTCGCACTGGTTGCTACTGCTGCTGTTGCCAGAAACGCTCGTGGAGAATCCTGATTCAAATACGGCCACCGTATGATCCAACGAACAAACCATGAACCTCCTGGAATCATCGCTCCAGCTCAAATCCATAACATCATCGCTTTGATTGAAGAGAATTTTGATTTTGAGATCCTTTTCCTCGAGGATTGAGCTCCATTGACACACTCTGGAGTGACGACGTTCGGCCTCGTTGGCAAGCCCCAAAAATGCCCCGGGCAGGCTCCAAACAAGTACCAATCCCGCATCACCAACAGCTGCAAGATGAGACGCGTCGGGAGAGAATCTAATACAGTTGATGGTGCGATCGTTGGTGTTTCGCGAGAGAGTCACGAGGTGCCGTATTTGAGTGTGGTGCAGATTCTGAGAGTCGCCAGCCGAGCTGGTCGTCAGCGAGGACGATTCCACTTTATATAAGGAGGTCGGTTTGACTAGAATCTTGTTTTCATCGGAGACTGCGATTCGCATTTCCTCCTTCATATAGCGAACCAGCCAAAGATTCACCTCATTCCCCCCTGCGGTGGCGAGGACCGCCTCATCGCTGCGGGTGTCGACGAGGTGGCATGATAAAATTGGGAATGATTTTCCATTTTCCTTGTTGGATCCGTTTTGGGTATTGTGCCACAGGATTTGTGGCGTTTCGACTTTCATGATCGGGATTGGAAGAAGTCGATTGATTGGAGGGAGGGATAATACGGAGGGTTGAGGAGTTGAGTTGTTATTCACTGCGTGTGAATGGGCAGGAGAGAGACCCGAGCCTCACGCGAGAGAGACGAGCAAAATGGCGCGCTATTTTGATGGAGAGTGTGCGCGGAATCGGTTCCGTCATTGGTGTTATGTGACGAAAAATGGCGCGCCAGACCATGGTCCTGCGGGAAATTCTTTACCTCTATGTCTCTAAGTAATGTTTGACCGAATTCACGTAACCCAACCAATAGAGACTAAAAATTGGAAGATGTACTCATAGGTAGAAACAAATACATGAATTCTTCGAACAGTGCAATAGAAGATCTGTTATCCCAATTGTTAACAATCAGGAATTGTCAACTTTTGGGATGAGCG
>JALLPF010000472.1:0-13886 GCA_036939455.1 Cyclotella distinguenda | reverse complement strand
TGAGCAGCTCGGGTTGGTTTGTGGCTCCCTTGTGATTTCCGAAAAGGAGCGCATCGATCTGTGTTCCTGTCATTTTCTTCCATAATCGTCATAGGCCAGTCGGAACCTTTGGTGAGGATGCTCTGAAGGCGTTCCCATACCGGATGATTGCGGAAGAGTGGCTCAAGTGTTTCGGGCGAGCGGAATTCAGATCCATATCCGACGGGAGAGCCTGCATGGGAAGTTAAAGCTGCTTCGATATCGAAGTTGAATATCTTGAGGATGTTGTAGTTTCTGGCGGCTGCGGCGGCGGTGAGTTCAATTTGAAGCATGGTCGGACGGGTTTTGGCGAGGGTGTGTTTAGGATGTTTGATATGATGGTCGTGATGTTTGATGGCGGCCAGTGTTCGTCTGGGAGTCGAGTCCGAGGTTGATTTGTGTTGTTGTTCGTTCGTTCGTTTGTTTCATCATGGATTGGTCCGACTGTGTCGAGCAGGTTGAGGTGCTCGGTTGGTAGGGTGTGCTGTAGTTCTTTTGGGGAAGGCGGCGGTTCAGTGTGGGCCTTGCGGGTTGTGCGTGGTCGTCTTTGCAGTCTGGCGGGGTTTTGGGGAGTTTGTGGTGGTTGTTCAGTTTTTCGTGGCCGTGCAGTTATAGTTGGGTCTTCGACGGCAAGGCGGACTGTTTTTGGCTGTGAGCTGCGTGGTTTTGTCGTCAATTGATTTGTTTTGCGTGATTGGGGGGGGTTGGTGTATGGGTTTGTTTTGGGCCTGGGTGCTGACTTGTAGTGATTTGAGAAGCGGGCGGGCCTAAGGGCCGAGGATCGTTTGTTTGTCGCTCCGGTTGTCGCTTGTTGCAGGAGCGCTTGACTTGTCGGCACGGTACGTGGGTTCGGGAGGTCAAGGGCCGGAGCCGATTTCGTTGGGTGAGTTGATTTGGGATTGTTTGTGGACTCACCGGTTATGTCTGAGTTTATGTTGTTTTGTGTTCTGTATTTCGTCTGGCTGGAGGGACGAGAGGTTGATGGATTTCTGTGGCCGGTAGTTGTTGTGGTTTGCGTGAGTGTTGGTGCGGAGTCTGGGTGGGTAGGTGAGATTTCGTGTGTCTTTGTCGTGTTCTGTTTGTTTTCGTTGTTTAGGTTTGTTCATCGTTGGTGTTGCTTTGGTGAGGTTCGGTTTTGGTTTTGGTGAAGGCCCAGGGATGTTTGGTTTGGATGTGGGTCGGGCTCCGTCAGGACCCGGCCTGAGGGTTCAGCTGATTCCTCGGCAGAGGTTGATGTATTCCAACATCACCTCTTTCTTATCGGGTGGGATCTGGGTTTGTGGTACATGGCTCTCTAGGTTTGGGCAGTCGGAAAAGCAGAAGCCGCGGATGTGGAAGCGTGCGCACATCGGTAAGTTTGTCCAGAGCGGTCTCTCCAGGACGTTTGTGCGTTTGAAGACGTCGTCCCACTCTTCTCCTTCCCACATTTTGATAGAAGCAGAAGCCGCGGATGTGGAAGCGTACGCACATCGGTAAGTTTGTCCAGAGTGGTCTCTCTAGGACGTTTGTACGTTTGAAGACGTCGTCCCACTCCTCTCCTTCCCACATTTTGAATTCCTCATCTTGATCGTTGTTGTAAATGGTGCGTTCGGCTAAGGTGAGAGGCGTATCGATCGTTTTTCCCGCAGTCGCTGCTCTCGCGGTGTTTGTTCGAGAGGTGGTCCTGCGTGTTGGGAGTTGTGAATCGCGGCGGGCCTTTTTGTTTTCTTGTTGCCGAGGGGTGTTACGTTGTGGTGGGTTTATTTTGCTGCTGGGCTTTGACGTTTAGGGGCCCGATGGGGGGCGTGGTTTCATATTGGAAAGTTGAAGGTAAGTCCTGGGAGAAAGAACCATCGATGACACTTTCAATTATGCTGTCGAATTTCATGAATTCTTTCGGAATCCCGTCGGCATCTGCTGCGTGTTTGCAAGCGTCGAAAAATCGTTGGAACCGGAAGTCAATTTTGTAGAAGAATTTTGCGATGAATGTTTTATCCCAACTAATCTTCATGTCGAAATGGTCTGAATTTTGGTCCACTTTCCGAAGCAGTTCCTTGGCGCCGATCGCGGTGACGCTATTTGGTCCGAACCAAATCCTGCATGCACCAGCGAAAAGTTCCAGTTGTTTAAACATCGCGTGGTAAGTTGTGACTACTCTGATTGCTTGTTTTGTGGAGAGCTTGATTTCGTCAAAGGTTTTGCTTTCTCCTTCTTTTGCGGTGAGGTGGAGGAGGAGTGCGCGGGTGTCGGCTTCGCTGTCGATCGCGCGGCGTTCGAAATGGGTAAATATCGAGAAGTTGCTCGGGGAGCAGCGGTTATTCCAGAGAATAACCATTGTGCATGGCGACAATCAACCCGTGAGAGAAGTTTGCGGTAGTGAGGCCGAGGGAGATAAATTGGCTCTTATACTCCTCGTCAGCTGAGCCGACGTTTTCAGCGCTGAAGATGCGTTTTGCTGATTCGGTCATTTCCGGGATGAAGTCGTCGTCGGAGAAAGTGCAGGAGGCCATGCGGAGCATGTTCGTTTTGTTTTCGTGGAATTTGGAAGATTTGTCTGATTTTTCTGACTCAGCTTTGCGTTTGAGTTCAAGCTTTTCTTTGCAGGAGGCCATGCGGAGCATGTTTGTTTTGTTTTCGTGGAATTTGGATGATTTGTCTGATTTTTCTGACTCAGCTTTGCGTTTGAGTTCAAGCTTCTCTTGTAGGATGGAGTTGCTGGTGTCGTTTTGCTCTGTCCGGCGTGCAATGTAGGCTGTGAGTTGTTCGAGGATCGCAGGAGTAGTGGTCATGTCTGGCGGGGTGCCGGGCGGAATAGCTGGAAGAAGTGGGAAAGCGGCTGGGAGGGGGTTTCTGTCGGGGTTTTCCGCAATGATGCAAGATGCGTGGCGAGATTTGGTGTGAGAAATAGTGTCCTCGTCGTCTGTCCCGATGCTTAGGTGGGTTGGGTTTATGATGAGGGTCATGACTCCCCAGATCCATTGGAGGAGGGGGCCGACTTCGTTGGTGGCTTTGATGGTATCGAAGGTCGGGTCATTTGCATGTTCTAGGTCGAATGCTGTCGCGCTAGAGATGGTTAGGAGGAAGATTCCACCTGGGTCCTTTGTCTTTGATTCCATGATTGCAGAAGCGAGGAATGGGGGGATAAGGATCGCTCTGGCGCCGTCGTAAGTGGTGTTTGGGGAGGTGGCGGTAGTGGCGATGTCTTCTCTATTGGTGATAGAGATGAGTTCGTCAAAGGAGGGGCATAGGAAGCCTGCATCCTGGGTCAATGCTTCGTGGTCTAAGATGAACCCAGATGCGACGGTTCCTGAGCCGACCAATGCGATCACCTTGTGGGCGGTGCGGAATCTTGTGCCTCCGAGGTTGGTGGGGTTGTGACAGAGAGTGAGTTCCGAGTGGTTTGAGGCCACTAGGAAGCAGTTCTCGAGACAATCGGTGAGGAATCTGATTCGATCCGTGGTCGAGGTTGCGGTGGTCATTGCGTTGATGAATTCTTTCATATGGAAGTCACCAATGACGTTTGAAGTGTGGTTCTGGGACCAAGAGAGCCAAGTATGACAGAGGTTCATGCTGATATTTTTAAAAGCTATGTTTACTAGTGAGAGCGAAGAGAGCGTGGGTTTCGGAAGATAACGAGATCTGGTTTTGCACAACAAAATTCGTTCGAATTGAGTTGTGGTGATTTCGATTTGATCGGTCTCCGTCCGCGTGACAAGCAGTTCTCAGACCCATCACATTTCGCTGTCTGTGTGGTTGACGATGTTTGAGTCACGTTCTCCTGTCTGTCCACCCATTTTTTGGGGATCTTCAGCAGTTCTCGGACCCATCACATTTCGCTGTCTGTGTGGTGGGGTCAATTCGTCTGTCACTCCCCGGGATCTCGTGAATAATTCCATCATTCTCGCTCCTCTCTTCTCTCCTCCTCATGGCAATCCTTCCTCTATTCTTTCAATGAATGGATCCTAATCGATTAAAGAGTGATCTCGGATAAATAAATCACATTTTAAACTGGTCTTAGTTGGACTTCAATCAAATGAACAACTCAATCGTCGTACGTGCATAGGTATTCTCCCTCTCATCCTCAATCATCGGAAATCCAAGCACCATAGAATCCGCAGCATAAATATACATCATATTGTATATCCTCCAATAAATCTCCCTCACCTTCCTCGCCGGATGATACAAACCCTGAATCGTATATTGCAGAATAACCACCGGCCCGAGCGACACCATAAGCCCTTCAATCGCATCGCACGTCGCATTAATCACATGCGGACTATCCTCAAAAATGTTGGGCCACACGAAATTGAGAAGGTGAATCAAAGCGTCTTCGCAGCCGAGCCCCACAACACCCAACGCCAGGTGTTTCACGGCCGCGCATCCGGTTTGACGATGGACGGCATCTCGGTCCATAAGAGCATCTTCCAAAAGCGGGGTGGCGGCGTAGATGTAATCCTTGCCCATTTCTCCAATATACTCGAACATGAAACTGAGAGCCTTGAGAACCCCGTTTTGAATGTTGAGTTCGGGAACCCGATATTCGTTCATGAGAGCGGGGAGTACGGTGAATGGACCGCATGTCTCAGCGACAATGGCAATGGCCACGGTGGTGCAGACTCGCATTTGACGATCTTGAACCTTGAGATTGTTGAGGAGCGTGTGCAAGACATCCTGGGGTCCGATAGCCTTGGCGATGTATCCGAATGTGCTTACGGCGGCTCTACGAATCGCTTTCTTGTGGGCTTTGGTCAACTCGAGGAGTTCGAAACAGATGCGCATCCACTCTTTGGCGGAGACGAATTCCGGACCTCGGTCTGCAATGCGACCGACCTGAATCGGTGGAGAGTCGATGGATATGAGAGTTGGTAGAATGTTACGACAACCAAAAGAGTAACAACGTAGTCATACAACTCACCAAATCGATACAATTTTCCTGTACTTTCTCATGACGATTACGCAGGATGGGCGTAAGCCTCGGCAACAAATCTCGAATGGGAGGTGTCATCTTCGTCATACCAATGACATTCACCACCGCGCGCAACGCCCCCAATATCGAACCCAGCACATCCGGATACTCCTCCCCAAGGTATTCGTACAACACCACACCCAAATGACCCATGAGCTGCTCCTCTCCACACGCTTTCATCACCACGGCAATCCTCCCAATGAGATCGGCAGCCTGCATGCGAACATTGGCGGACTTATTATTCATGCGCCACTTGATCGTTCCTGCGACCTGCTTGAGGTAGGGCTTGCAACGCTCCCCCAGAGCGTTCACCACCGTTCCGAAACCGTCGAGCATGACCTGACCTTCGTTTCCGAAGGCACCCGAGGAGACGGCGTCAACTGCCTGTTCTTGGAAGGCGTAGAGGATTCCGTCGATGAGTCGTTCCTCGAGTCGTTCGTCAATATCCCCACTTCCGAGGTTCTCCAGCACTTTTTGAATGGTTTCCATGACCATTCGACGGTACGGCTCCGAATCGTCCTTGAGATCATCCACGATCCTCGATATAATATCCGAACACCCAACCTTGTTGGCCAATTCCTCGGTGGTCTCAATCACCTGTTTGTAATTCCTTCGATCCAACGCCATCCTCCGGATCCAAAAATTACGAAAAAACTCGGGAAGCACCTCCTTTCGAATATACTCGGGTTCCACACCGCAGGTCCCAACGCACTGCTTCACAACCTTGAGAACAATCCTCTTCATCTCCTCATCCGGACTATGAAACTCCCTCGTCAAAATGGGCATCACCAACCTCGTATAATGACTCGCATAATTCTCCTCCATCAAAGGAATAACAAACCCAATCGCCTTCAAGAACGCCGCCAATCCCTTGCCATGATGTTCCATCGCCCCCTTCCACAACGCCCTAATAACCGAATCAAAACTCTCAATCCCATACGGATGCGCTGCCTCCGCCAACGCCGCAACAGTCAACGCCCCCATCATCCTAACTTTGGGCTGCTCATCCACCAACCCCCCGGAGATACACTCCACCAACTCCCTCAACGTCGGCAGCACGGCACACCCCATCAGCACGGCGATCTGCTGCACAATTTTAATCCCGGTATGACGGGCCTGCCACGATTTCCGACTCTTGCACACCGCCTTGAGAAAGGGGAGGAGGGACGGCACCCCCAACGCCGATGCCACCACCGCAAACGCCCGAGAGGTGGTGTTCCGGACGTATTCGTCGGGACTGTCAATATCGGGTCTCATGGTGGAGATCATGGTGGAGAGTCCCGCCGCTTTGGAGAGGTTGCTGATGATTTCCCGTCCTTCGACCCTGGCGTAGTAGTCTTCGTCGATGAGGAGGGGTTCGATGACCGCAAGGATGCGGTGGACGAAGGGACGGACAAGATCGTCCAGTTTGTACAATACCCGGTCGATGACCTTGACGAGGAGGTGGCGTTCCTGATCTTCGAGGGTGGGACTCATGAGAAGGGGGAGTATTTGGGAGAAGAGGGGTCCGGCACCGAAGAGCCGTGCCTTGTCGGTGATCTGTCTCATGGCGGTCTTGCGCTGGGGTGGGGTCCCGCTCTTGATCTTCAAGAGGAGGGTCATAATCTGCCTCTCCCTCGCCTCCTCCTTGGATTGATCCTCGGAGGCATCCTGCATCAACCTGCCGAAGTACTGCATGTCCTCGGGTCGAATGTAGGGGAGCGCTCCCCCCGGCTCGTCTTCCGTGGAGGGTGCGACAATGGGAACTCCATAGGCCTCCCTTATATCCCTTAGGGTTTGTCCTTCTCTCTCCTCGGGAGGTATGTCCATGGTAAATCCTGATGCTGCGGGTGTCATGGGAGTGGCGAGATGACGTCCCGGGGTGCGAAGTGGTATGTAATTGGGCGGTGGTGAGAGGACGGAGTACGATTCGTTTGGGAGAATGGCATCGAGTGCCGCATCGGTCCAGGGCCGATTGCGGGTTTCCATCTCCCGTTCAATGGGAGGATGGGGGAGTCGTGTTGTGGAGAGTGTGGGTGTCGCGGGAGCGGGGGTGGAGTCCCACCTCGATCGTTTGGCGGCGAGCAGTGGCGTATCATTTCCCGATAAGGACAAGGTGGATACGAGCGGTGTGGCCATGGTAACGGACGATGCAACGAGGGGGGTTTCGTCCCATCGTTTTCTACGTTTGTCTCCCTCCAACGATGCCTCGTCCGCCGTAACGGTGGCTGCATCTTCCTTAGAATCCCATCTTCTGGCACGTCTCGTCGGTTTGGCGTCTTCGGGTGCTGTAGCTGTAGCTGTGGAAGTTTCATTTGATTGGTCCAACTCCCTCTCGAGTGTGGCCGCCACCATGGCCTCTTTGTAGGTAGTGCCTTCCTCTCTCACCACTCGATCGTGACGACGTGCGTGATAGGACGATGACGATGACTCGTTGGAGTTAATGTTAATTTGTGGGTTATTATGTCGATTGTCGTCAATGTCAATGTCAATGTCAATTCGCCCTTCGTCGTCATCTTCGTCGAGTTCCTGGAGATCGAGAAGACGACGCTCTTCGGCCAATGTGGGGAGGGACGTGACGAGGTCGGAGGTGGAGTCGTCTTCGTAGGTGCCTGCGGTGCCAAAGGCAATTCCGCCGCGTCCCCCGTCGGACGAGGATTTAGGGTTTACGTTGGAGGTGGAGGTGGAGGTGGAGGTGGAGTTTGACATGGTCTCGGTGCGACGGTGGACTGGGTTATCGTGTGATATTGTTTTTGCTGTTTACTAAAAGTACTAATAGAGTACTTACTTAGTAAGTACTGTAACTAAATACTCATGTTGTTACATACTTACTTATATATAAGAATACTTATATTATGTTCTTGTGTTCGTGCTGTTTCGGTTTTCACAGTTGGTGGTGATGTCTTCAAGTACGAACTTCAAGTTCATCAATATGAGAATATGTGAAGACTTCAAATATCAAGTATACACCGGAGTTGAGGGATCTCTCAATTTTTGTTCCGCGAAAATTACCTTTAAAAATTACGTACAGTTATCTTTAAGTATTAAGATCTGTCAATAGATTATTGACTTTTGAAGCTTGTTATCGATTGACCTCCTCTTCTAGACGCAAGATGTGTACAAATTGGCAGATGAAAGTGTTCTAATAACTTTCAACCCCTTCTTCCGATCCCTATCGGCTGTGGTGCCTCAACCATCAATTCTTGACCGAAACCTTCAGTATAATGGAGATAAAGGGATGAAGCGCCACCGGCCAGTCCAACCTCCTACCATCAATTGTGCTGAAGTCAGTTGGAACAATACAGTGTAGTCCTTCCTCCCATCAATGTCATCTTTTTGATAATTGATGTCAGGTAGATTGTGATGCCTAATTGCGATCATTTGACGGGAGATGTCGAAGGTGAAGCGGTCGACCTGTTTCCGGATATACACCATGAACGAGTCGCAATTCCAACGGCCTATCATCTTGATTTGATAAACCGGACATTCTCCGAGGAAAAGAGCCATAGCTGCACCTGAACGAAGGGAGTGAGTTCCGATGTTGTTGGGTTTGATTCCTAAAGCTACGTAGCCCATTGCAGATACGACGTCCCGTAGTGCGTTTATCATCTCTGATGATTGAACTTCTTCTAATTTTCCAAATCTGTAGATTGCAAAGATGGGTGTTTGGTCTGTAGTTTTATTGTAGGAACGGATACGTTGAACTAGTGCTGTGAATGCTAGAACTGGGCAGAGTATTGGGTCTCCAGATGCGTATTGGTATATAGTTTCGTTTTTGTTTTGATTTTTCTGACTTCGAAATGTGATTGCGGTGCCGTCTGATGTGGCGAGTCCGTCATCTCCATGATTCACGGGCTGTCCATTCTTGAAGAACCTAATGTCCTTTAACCGAATGATGTCTGTTTGTTTTTCTTCTGACGCTGGGACCTTGAGGTATTCATAAGATCTGCAGGCAAAAAAGAATACACCACAAGCAAATTGTGATATGGCTCTTTCTGATTCTGTACTTGTCCTTTTCGCGAGTTCATCTAGAACACTGACGGGGATAGCTTTTTGTTGCGCTCATATTGGGTCGGCCATTCCGAAGGTCTTGAATTGGCGAGATAAAGGCTTTCCAGCCAAAAGTTGTGATCATGTGTTGGGTCTGCGTGGTCGTTGTCGCGGAAGGTCTGTACCACATATGACAGGGTACCTTGGACTGTTCCTTTTACCAGTTTCATGTGAGTTGGTTTGGCGAAACGCCCATCACGCATCGCCTGGCAGAATCCTCCGAGGAGTCTAATTTTCTTGTTGCGCTCGAATTCGTTGAGGAAGACGTCACTAATTCCGACGGAGCGACACCATTCTGACCATCATCTCCACGCCTGAGCTTGGTCCTTATTCGAAGCTCTTGCATTTGCAGCTTCACGGGAACCTTAGCAGAAGTGAAGTCAGCCAAGAGTCAGTCTCGTTCGATAGCGGTTGCAACTTGAAAGTGCTTGGAACCTGTGATGGTAAGTGACAAAAGAGGAGGTTGGTGAGTTCATTGTCCGTTCTGTCGAAATCTCGCGATAGAGCATCTGCGACTTCGTTTTGAACTCGGGGAACCATTGACTCGTTTTATCTTACTTTCAAACAGGATGCGGGCATCATGGCGGGCAACTTCTATTCGAACTGATGCTTCGATCGGACAATCGACGTCTTCGGTGAAGCTCGTCTTCTGACTCCAGCCCTCTGACGTTGTTGAATCCGTCAGGGAGAGAACGCAGTCGCTTGTGGTGAGTCTCGTTTCAATGATAGCGATCCAAGGGCATATAATGGAAGCAAAATGTTCTAATAAGTTGTTCGTTGCCCTCCGAAGTAGGTGTGTGGGCACCTCCCATCGCCAGGCTCGTTCATGACAATTATCGCCTCCGAGTCCAAAAGGGCAGGAGTCGCTGCGATATATAAATGATGGGGGGACAAAGGCAAGGTTGTTTAAATTGATGCCATCTCTTGCGTGAGTCATGAAGAAGTTCATCATGTGAAGGTCGTGAATGCAGTTGTTTGTTAAACTGATTGGAATGCTTCGTTTTGCTTTGAAGGAGAGGTCCCGAATGCAACTGGTGAAGTGATTCACCTGAGGATTACGTTGGATATATGTGCCCAGCGACTGAGGTTAGTTTCGATGTCTTTTCGAGTTGCTTTACCGACAAGGAGTATTCTTGTCGTTTTGCCTGACCATGCAATGAATTTATTTTCGGGGGGGGGGGGTAAATGGTTAGGGTGCGGAAGTTGAATTTCCAACCCAGGATCAACTTTTCTTCCTCCAGGCCTGCTTCGGCAGCAAGTTTATTCAAGGCGGCAATGTGTTCCCGGGGAATTGATTCTGTTGCGTTGTTTGGTCTCACAATTGTCAAGATTGCTAGGCGGCAGGCTTTGGTGAGACAGTCAGTGTTGTCGCTCCCAGGGATGTCGCTGTCAGTCCGATAAAATCGTCGATATTAACGTCTTTGTACCCTCGTGGGTTGACGGGTAAGTCAACAATCAACCCTTTGCCGGCGCCGAAAGGGATTGATTCCGGGAGTGGGAGAGCAAGTGGCACGAGGTGCGAGTAGGGCGAGAATAGGGTCAAGGGATCCCAACTTTCGTCTTGCAACAGTGTGTTGGTTAGGTCGCAGGTCGGTTCACTGAGGCAGCCCCATTTGCTGGGGCCGGGTTTCCCACCGAAGGTAAGTTGAAGCGCGATGTTTGCTAAGTCACGTTCGGGGAGTTGTGTGCAGGATTGTAACCCTGTCGACCTGTTGATGTGACATGGCCTGTATGCTGATTTGATATCTATTTTTGAAGCGTAAATTCGGATACCAGGGAATTTTGTTCTGGCTGCTACTGTCCAGTTGATGATCCGCTTGATGACTTCCGAAAAGGCAAGGAGATAGTTCTTCGTTGATTACGCGACTGTTGACTGATTTGTTTGATGACCGCTGAAAGCTTTGGTCGTGTGTGAGTCGACTTTTTGCAACAATTTGGCCAGTGTCATCAATTGTCTGTTGATCTTGGATGTTGAGGGGCGCGATGCATAAATTTGGGATGTTGCTGACCGCCTCGAGTGGTATGGGTAGTGCATATCCATGTGTGACGTCGTTGTTTATTATTTTCCTTAGGAGTTGTGGTTGGAGCTTTGCTCCGTTGTGATTTCCTTTTTCAAGTGCACAATTTAAGTCCATCTGTCTTTCCTCTTCACTGATACGGCGTAAGGGCCATGTCGATCCAGTGGAGAGAATCTTTGACATCTTCGACCAAATCGGGTGTGATTCGAATAGTGGAGAAAGAATTGCGGGTCGTCTGAATTCAGACCCATAACCGACTAGTGAGTTGGATTGTGCTGTGATTGCATCATGGAGATTGAAGTCGAATTGTTCCAGGACGTCGTAGTTGTGTTTGGCCGCGTCCATGTTGAGTTTGAACTGGAACAAAGGCGTGTCGTGTCGGTCGCCTGCCGAGTTGAGGATTGATGAGATGAGGCGCGGGAGGTTCTTCGGAGGCCAAAATGTTGTAGGTGGGACGATGATGTTTGCTGTGCTGTCAGTCGCCAATGTGGGTGAATTGACTGTGAATGTTATATTCTGAAATTGTTTTGTTTCAGGTATTGAGAGGGAGTCTGATCTGAAATTAGACTGGTTTTCCGTTGAGGGGGGAGTGTTTTGGGTGTCGGTGTTTGTTACGACTGCCTGATGTGTATCCGAGGTGAGCTGTGGCGGTGTAGGTTGTGATTTGTGTGAACTGATTTCCGTGTCGCTGATGTTTTGACTTGCAGTGCTTGTTTCTGAAGTCGAGATGCTCTGGCTTGATGCATTGTTAAAAGGTGGGGTGGCCAACTTACCTAGGATTCAATGTCTTTATCGTCTGGTATTGATTGTTGTATGTTTGAGGAGATTTTTCCGTGCTCGTTTCTGAATGGGTTATCATGGATGAGGGGTTGTGGTATATTTTGTTTGCAAATTTTGTTTAGTCGCTGTCGCGGGGACAAGATGTTGTCGGGGGGTTTATGGAATGGACACAGCTATGCTCCAACCCGATTCCCTATTCTGGCCGTGGCAGCGCTTCATGAACTTCATCATGCCTGCCTTTCGTTCTGCCGGGATAGCGGATTTGCCAACGTGACTTGCCTTGTATTGACAGTCGGAGATACAGTCGCCCTTGATGTGCCAGCGTGTGCACATTTCGTCCTTGCCCATCCAGTTAGGACGAGCTCCTTTGTTGGGTCCAACAAAATTTTCGCCCCAGTTCTCGTCGTCGTCTAATGCGAAATCCTTGTCTTGGTCATCGTTTGTGACTGGGTCCTTTCCTGACACGTTGGCCTTTCCAACTTGTTTTTCACCACCTATGATATCGTCTTGTTTCTTTTGCGTTTTGTCAAGGGAGTTGTTGAAGGTGAAAGCCTGGGGTTGGGTGACATTGAATCTGTTGGAGAGGACAGCCTTGATGACGGGATGGAAGTCTATGAGGTCAATGTCGAGTTCGTCTGTGTCATGAGCTTGTTCACAACATTCTAAATAACGTTTGACTCTTTTGTCAATGCCATAAAGGAATTTTGCGATGAACTTGCGATCATTTTTGATTTCTTCATCAAAATCATCTTCGTTTTCGCGTAGTTTGTCGATCAGTTCATCGAAGGATATGTCGAGGAGGCAGCCACGGCCGAACCAGATCTTATCGGCCACCTTGAATATGGTGAGTTGTTTTGTGAGTTCGTCGAAAGTTGCTTCGACAATAACTGTCTGTTTCGTGTCAGAAGTGATGTCTTCAAGGGATTTGCTTTTCCCTTCCTTTAAAACTAGGTGCAAAAACATGTGGCGAGAGCGGTCTTCGATGTCTTGGGTCTTCATCACCAAGTGATTGAAGACCGAGAAATTGTTAGGGCAGTTGTCTGTCCAGATGAAGACCCCAGTGTGCAAACCATGATGAGGCCGAGCAAAAAGTTGACGTTTTTGATGCCAAAGACTTTGAACTGCTGACAGTACTCCTGCTCGGCTCGTCCAACTGTGTCCATGTTGAAAATGTTGCTTGCCGATTCAGCTATTGCCTTCGTCGTAACTATCCGGGCGAGTAGAGGCCATCTTGAGCATATTTAGCACGGATTTGTGAATCTTCTTAGTCTTGTCTTTAGAGGTCGCTTCTTTCTCAACTTTCAGATCAAACTCCTTGGTTTGAAGGTCAATATTTGAGGAGCGAGTTATTCTTGGCATTGATAGATGCGATGAGAGGGATGATAGAGTCATGTACGCTGCTGTCTTCGGAGTTCTTAATGCAAAGAGAGTGTCTAGATCTGTTGTGCGTGAGAGCTTGGGGGTCTTCTACCCCGATTGAAAGTTTGACTTCATTGGTGTGATGGCGAGCTTCTCCCCAAATCCATTGCAAGACTTTGTGGATCGATTCGAATGCCAAAATTCCGTCAAGTCGCTGTTCTCAACGTTTTCTTCGTCAAATTGTCGAGCAAAGTTGAGTGTCGTGAGAAACATGGCTAATGGGTCTCTGGAGGGTGCCTGGAGTAGTCCGATGAGGAGAAAAGGTGGGATGACAATTGAGTTGCATCCCTGAAAGGTATCTGTGTTGTTGCCAACTGGAGCCGTCATGTCGTCTCTTGAGGAGATATCATAGAGGACTTGCTTGCTGGGGCATTGGAAAGCGCGATCCGCGATTAGGGAAGCTGTGTCGAGTATGCTGCTGGAGGCTTGTTTTCCGCCCCCGACCAAACACACAACTTTGTGTTTTGGGACAAACTTGTTCCCTCCCAAATTCATAGGGTTGTGGCAGACTAGGATTTCGTTTCTATGTGTGGAGATTAGGAAGGAAGTTTTGAGGCACTCGGCCAATACCCTGAGCTTATTCTCAGGATTTTCATTCATTCCCATCAATTCGAAAAAATCTGCCATGCGCTTATTTCCGTCAACGTTGGAAGGGAGGTTCTGGAACCATTTCAACC
>JALLPF010000471.1:0-10244 GCA_036939455.1 Cyclotella distinguenda | reverse complement strand
GAGAAAACGACACGAACACGCCTTAAACCACTGTACGCCTTAAACCCTGTCTTGATGGTACTCTCCTACTTCACGCAAATATCGAATTCCCTCAACTCCATTTCATTTTTTTATTAATTACTCGTGAAACAAAAATTGAGAGCCCTCAACTCCAATGTTTATGGTAGTCTTGCCGAGAAATCGAGATAATAAATTGACAAAAAGAATTGGCAATCAACTTGCAAGGTAGTCCATGTCCGGATCGTCATGGTCTTCAAGAAACAGCAAATTATGCAATGGCGAAATAGCTAAGACCATTCACCGAAATAGTAATTGATCAAAATAGTAAGACAAACACAAGACACTAACCTGTGAAAACCTCAAACTTTGACTGTCCATTCATCACCATATCTGCAAGGATTTTCTCTTCTTCGTCCTGTTTGGAAACAGTACTCCTTCGTTCAGATTGGTTTTCGCTTGAACGGAGTGGGCTTTTCGTCGGATGGCCTGCAGAGCGTTGAGACAAGTTTCTTTTTTGGCGTCCATCTGCTTTAGAATGAATATTGTTGATTGAATTCAACGAATCGTCGTCAGGAATGATATGTTTACTGTTGCCAATGTCATGTAATGGTTCCCATTCGTCGGCGTCGTCGTCATCGTCAACAAATTCAATATTTTCCTCAGTAAACGATTCCAGATGCGATTCTGACATTGAATCGTTTTCCGACCCGAAATCATTTTGATGAGGATATCTGTAATTTCGATATTGCCGGTTCCACACTCTAGAGTTCAACAATCGCAATAGAATTACTCCATAGCAAGCGAAGATAGTTGCAGTACCGACACATGCGCAGAAAAAAAACCACTCTCTGAAGAATATTTGTATCGGAGACATCATTTTTCCGTATCTTAGACTGCTATTTTGTATTTGGATTGTCTGTGCTGCAGCGGGAAGTGATACAAGACGTGGTAATTCCAGTCTAACCTCAGCATATGACAGTGACTTTACTTCGTTCACGTCAATGTAATTGTCAAAACAAAGTAATGATATTGTTTTTGTTTCAGCTATGATACCTGATATCAGAGGCATCAATAATAGAAGTTTTCGAGAAAGCGTCACTATTCCGCTTTCGTGTGGAAATAAAGCAGACTGCTTTGAAGACGCCAGCAGGGATCTGTCAGATGACCTTAAATCCACAACCACCATGAACATCCCGAGCTGTTTGTTCACTTCAGATTCTGGTAGAACCAGAGTTACTTCGAAAAAGTATCGCTGATCTGGTGAAAACTTCTTGCTGTGATGAGTATTGAACTTGTCTTCCTTTGATGACTTCACTGGTTTATTCGAGTGCAACCAGTTCTCATGATGGCAATCTATGTCAACTACACAGAATGCATCGGAACATTCACGTTCACTGAAAGTAGCACCGTAACATGCAGAGCTCTGGTATCGTTCACGATGTAAACATGAATCCGTATTGGAAGTCAATCGAGGAAAGTTTGCACTAGAACTGTCACATGCATACGACCATGGAGTATTTAAGCTCGACTTCAGATCAACTCTTCCAAAAGGCATGGATGATTCACTCGATGAATAATCAAAGAAAATCTGACGAGATTGTACTTCAAGACCCCTCATTATAATTTTTGAATATAGTATCCAATACGAAAAGACGCTCAACATTGCTAAGCCGATTATTGTTGCAAACACTTTCGTTAGGAAAATTGAGAAGGGAATGATGGTTCGGAAGAGGAGATAATGCCACCATTCTTCCAAATGATACGATGATGGTTGGTCGGGCTCATTTTTAATTGCATACATCATTACCCGGTCGAAATATCTGGGGCCCACCCGTTCATCGTTCATTGTTGCATTGGACCGTCAATAATTACTTTGTCAGGTTTCGCAACGCTTCACAGGTTGTGCGGGGAGTGTCGGAGTGTCTGGGAGGCGAAGACGGTGGAGACCCCAAGCGAGACACCGAGACAATAGAATGACATTAACATTACAGGTAGGTAGATGCACATTTTAATTATGTTACCATTCAACCACTGACCACTGACGAGTCACAAGTACTAACAACCTACCTACCTACAACAACAACTCTCGACAGGAGGAACAAAATAATAATGGCCACTGCCGGTGTTAGGTTTGGTCGTGCTCTACTAATGGTCAGAGGCTCCAACGGTGTGTCCGCTGCGGTTGATTTTTATCATAATGGATTGGGAATGACAGTTGTCCGTCAAACTGACGATTGGGCCGAGCTAACATGTCCATTAGGAACGTCAGCCGACATAGCATCGAAGCCAAAACCATCTTTTGAAAATTTCCGCCTTGGCATACGAGCCGTCAATTCGGAGTCACAATTAGGGATAGGCTATTCTCCATTCTTGAACTTTGATGTTGGTGATATGGATTCAACTGTTGCAAGATGCATACAGATGGGGGCCAACCTTGACGGTCCTATTCAATATCCTGCTCATGGAAAAGTTGCGGCACTCCGGTCTCCAGATGGACACATGATAGGCTTGTATGAGCCCGCTATGATATAACGATTCCAGGATGGGCGATGCGTTGACGTGGACCTATCTCTGCTGTAAAATGAGAATAATGATAATAGCACTTTCGTTATGGTGTTATATTCAACGGGACGGCTCTAAAATTGACAGATTCAGGGTATTTATTTGTCAGGTGAGCAAAACACACATTCCGCTGCGTGATGTATTTGCGACAGGGTTGAACAAGAAGGATACAACAGGGAATCGCTTGTCATGTTTCGATATCATGAACTTTCTATCTCAAATGGAGAGTTATTCCTTGGTATACATTTTCGCGAAGTCGCTTATTGCGTGATCAAGAGCATCGGCGGAAGAAGGATCAACAGACTGCTTGCATTTCATCGCCGCCTGCATCACAGCATGGTGGGCCTTTAGGGCATCAACATAATCGTTGTCAGACTGAAACACCTCCTTTTTCACGCGTTGACATAGGCAGTATTCGGAAATCAATTTGATGATTTTCGAAGCATGCTCCTCCTTTGTCATGACCCAACGAATCTTGGTGTTACAGAACAATAGCGTAGACGGATGGGATATTTCGTGAGGGTGTCTCGATTCTCGACGCTAATGTCAAACGCCGCATTCAATGAAACCAAGTGATTCTTACCATCTGATTCAAAGACTGAGCAGACTGCTCGGTGGTAAGACCAGAATGAAGGTCATTTGATTGGACCATGGCCTTACGAATGGTTTCCGAGGCTTGCTTAATCTCAGCAACGATTGCCGGATCGTCAAAAATTCCGCATGGTACTGAAGAAAACGAGGGATTCAACTCAGCATGTCGACATAAAACAGTACAAGCTATGACGAGTAGGAAATGTATGTCAAAATTTACCTTGACAGTGTCCACCGCGCAGACGAAGCACCAAATGCAAAGTACTCTCTTTCTGAATGTTGTAGTCGGAGAGGGTGCGGCCGTCCTCTAGCTGCTTGCCAGCGAAGATCAAACGCTGTTGATCAGGTGGGATTCCCTCTTTGTCCTGAATCTTCGTCTTCACATTGTCGATGGTGTCAGAGGGCTCGACATCCAATGTGATGGTTTTGCCAGTGAGGGTTTTGACGAATATCTGAGCATGCGAAAACAAGCAAAAGTTAGAAATAATGGTACTGTGCGCACCGCAATAGAGTGGTGTCTAGACACGGAGGGAAACGAGAGGCATCACAAACGGCTTGAAGTCCACTTCGCCGGTGATCCCGATCGACAGTAGCGATTTACCTGCATCGTGTGTTGAAACTTAGACCACAGAAGATAATGCCGAAATATAATGTGCGCTTCCGTTGTCGTTGTCCAGCTCAGTGTTTACTTCTTCTGTTCATAATTATTAATTATTCAGTCAGTTGTTCTGGGTGCTCCAAAGATTTTGAGAAAATCTTGGTTTGTACGTCGTCCGTAGGTTGCTTCACTCCCAACCGTATCTAACATCACCGTTCAACCTTCGGCCTCTCAATAAGTCCCATGACTTCGGACGATGAAGACCGCAGAAAGCTCTTAAAGCCAAAACTTTCAAATGACGAAGTTTTATCAATACTAAACGATTTCTACGTCGCTGAGAACGATGTGGTAGAGAATAGTAACATCGCCCATGGGGCCGAAGTCGTCCATGAACTTGATTCATACGATGATGCCAACTATCTCGTGAGGATCGATGGAGAGAACGCTCTACTCAAAATACATAATGGCGTCGAGTCCGAGAAGTACCTTAGAGCTTTTTCTACCAAGAGAGCGACCAATATGGAGAATAGCGATGGTAGTGATGTTTTCATTGCTCATGAAAGTAGCATTATTGATCTTCATACGAGAATATTTGAACATCTCGCCAAGCCACAGTATGATGTAAATACGTGCAGAACGATACCGGTCAATTGCCTTGATTCTGTAGAGGATGAATATCAAGACAGGAATGTTTGCGTTCGAAAGCTATCGGTGAGAATAGTTTTGTCGTCGGATAATGTATGTACGTTCAAAAACCTCAAGGCTTATCGACTTATCTTCCTCGAAGGTTGTTAGTGAGGAGCACGCTCCTCAATCCTTGGTCATCAGACTTCACAGCTGGCTTCATGGCTCGCCTCTGGCCTCTGTAAAATCATTTCCTATCGAAACTCTTCTTGATGCTGGAGCATATCTTGGGAGACTATGCCACGCCTTTGACGATCTCGCAGACTTGGACGAACAGGCGCTGCAGACTTCCAAACGATACTTTGCATGGGACGGGAGGAATTTGTTAGATTTGATTCCCTATGTCGATCACATAGATGATCCTGATCGCAGGAAGCTTGTGTATGCTGTCATTGAAGCTTTTCGCTCGCAGATTTTGGAAGGCGATGATGTTCACAAGTTTCGTATGGGAATCAACCATGGTGATTTCAATGATGCCAATATTATTGTTAGCGTCGGAGACAACAACACTGGAATGAGAGTTTCTGGTGCAATTGATTTTGGTGATACAGTTTACAGGTGAGTTACGATATACTATGATAGCCCATCGCTCGTTAATACTAGAGTCCCCGGTGAGGAGGAGAGTATGGTCGACCGATTGACGAAAAGTTGTCGGAGGCCATTCTGCTCTCATTAATCCACGCAGTACTGGGGACTTCATTTCGACGAGCAAGGTATGTACTTTATGCCTCTAATTCTAACTGATTTCTCTGACATATTATCATCAATCATTTATTTCACAATGAAATTCCTTTTCTGTTTTGTAGAGAAAACCACTTCCGGGATTAAAGCCCCCGATTACTGTCAACGCTATCATGGATCCCCTTGAAAATGGTGAACTACCATGACGACGGCAGTTGTACATCCCGCGCTAACCACAATCGTTCTTTTCCCTGCTCAACATCATCATTCGCGTTCGACATCATTTCTCCAACACGAACTAAGCTGGCGGGTTCTGGATGTGTCGACCGCAATGGCGTATGCTCTTCTCACTTCATATGGCAAGAGTAATAGATCTATCTCCGCAGCATGCGCCCTTCTTCGTGGATACCACCACACCTACCCTCTCATACCAGAAGAACGCAAATATCTTCGACTTCTCGTTGCTTGCAGACTGGCACAATCAGTAACCTACGGAAACTACACTTTCAAACAAAACCCATCAAATGAATACATCTTGCTCCACTCCAGACCTGCTTGGAGAGCCCTTGATCTTCTGTGGGGTACTGACGGGAAAGGTGCCGGAGGAGTTTGTGGAGACGCTATCGATCATGCATTCAAGATATCATGCGAGAACATCAACCTCCCAGATGGCGTTTCGGCCCCTGATTTCACCGACATAAGTTTTCCAGATCCCCACGTTGCAGATCCACTGGTCTCCGCAAGATTAAAAGTCAATAGTTTGAGTCATGGTAGTCGGATTGTGACCTTTGTCACCGGCAACAAAAAGAAGGCGGAAGAAGTAGAAAGGATTCTCTTTGCTCACCACGACCTCCCATTCGCGCTGACAAACAAATCAATCGATTTACCCGAACTGCAAGGTGATCCGGTTGATATCGCGAAGGAGAAATGTGGTCTTGCAGCAAAGCAGCTCATGGGGCCAGCAATCATTGAAGACACTTCGTTATGTTTCAATGCCCTCAACGGATTACCTGGACCCTACGTTAAATGGTTTCTTGATAGTTGCGGCCTGGATGGACTAATAAATATGATTTCTTTTACTGATGATAAAACCGCATACGCAAGAACCGTCGTTGCGTTCTCTCTTGGCCCTGGCAAAGAAGTGATTATATTTGATGGAATCACTCACGGAAATATAGTAAATCCGCGTGGTCCGAATGCTTTCGGTGAGTGCTTGATTCCTCGTTACGCCTTTTTCACTTTTGCATCACTCATATTTCATTCACTCTAAGGATGGGATCCAATATTCGAACCTGAGAGTTCTGACAAAACATACGCCGAGATGTCTGGTGAAGAGAAAGATTCGATATCTCATCGTAAACGAGCGTTTGTCAAACTTCGTGAATACATTGAAAATAATCAGGCAGCTATTTTATCGTCCTTTCTTAATGACAAATGAGTATTTTTCTGCCATATTACTACTTGGCACTACAGCTAATGTCAAGAATTAATCGAAAGAGCAAATCAATCTTTATTTGACTTTTTATTCTTCAACTGACGGTCGTCACTCTTGGCTTTGATTTTTGCCTGCAGACTTTGAGAAGCTGCTGCGTTCGTTCGTCTCACTTCTTGTGGAGTATTCTTAGCCAACAGAACACCATTGATTATCATTTTGTATCCTTTGCCGGACGCCTCGACTCTTCGTCCATGCGATGTTTGGACCAAATCTATCTGTGAGTCTAGGAAAGCCATATCATCGAGAGTGTCATCACAATCGCTTCTCTTTGCTAGTAGCTTTGACCCACCACCAAGCTTTTGACCTCCTTTTTTCGTTACCTTCAAAGATTTGGAAGCAACTGGTGTTTTTGAGGCCGACTTTGTCTTGTTCTCTGTTTGACGCCCCAGCCTTTCGAATGCAATAACTTTTAGGAGACCATCTTGAACTCCATTATTTGTTGATTGTGCCTGGTTATCATTTTTTTCTGGCTCATCTGAACAGTCGTCGACTGCAGCATTAATTTGAGAGAAAGAAGATTTCCGAGCACCACGAATGGATTTTTTCTCAGATGTGCTGATATTGCTGTAGCTTTCTTCGACAACAGAGTCACTCAAATTATGGTCAGTCTGTGGTTGATCAAGTCCAACTCGGTCGAAGTCAGCCACGCCTACGAGTGCCTGTTCCTCGCCATTTCTTGCAGATCCTACGACGTTATTAATTAGTGATTCTCTTTTCGTAGCTTCGTGTGGATAATTTTGTGGAGTAATTTCTTCTGTGTCTCCGTTACGATGCGGATCGCATTTAGCGGGTGAATTTGAAATAAGCTGAGATACTAATGCCGCCCTCTTGGAGCTATGACATATTTGCTTCACAACCGTATCTTTTTGGATGTCGCTGTGCTGGGAAGTACTTCCAATTCTGTTCGGCAGTGGCACAAACTCTCCTCCGGAATGATAATCACCTTTCTCCTCTATCCAATCGATCAAGTTCTTTATAAATAAATCTTTTGATACAGTTTCATAGTCACAGATGACTGCGCAGTGCCGTCTTGCACGCGTGACAGCCACATTTAATCGTCTGTTGTCTCTGAGAAATCCGATCCCATCCTTACCCCCATTTTCACTGCTTCTCACCAAGCTCAGTACAACGGCTTCGCGTTCTCCTCCCTTTTCAACATTTCGCAGAGATGGTCGTACAATTAGTTTTGTTTGCATTACTCATTTCAGACCATGAGATGTACAAAATCATCCTTACTTGGAATCCATCCACTGAGCGTATCTCCAATCCTAGTACCTCTGGTAATAATTTCTTGCGTAACAACTCAACTTGGCCGTTATACCTAATGAAGTGGTAAAAATGGGTGTGGTGCTTTTGGTTATGCGATAATTCAAGATAAATTTATAAACCCCAGAAAACAGTCCTCACGGTGTAATGACTGCAATATCCTGGGCTTGAAGACCCAAAGATAGCAGAGCCTTGACGTGCGAAATTACTAGCTCCGATTCTCCTTCGTTGTATCGTGATCCAGCAGCATTTGTACTCTCATTCCAACCGCAACCAGTTGTGTCAATCACTGTCAATGTGACATCTTCGAGTTTCACGGCATCACCAAGCATTTTTTCCATGGATTTTATACTATTTAACTGTTCATGAATTTGCGGCAACTCTCTCAGTTTTCGATGTCTCACGGATTCATGGCTGACTAATTGACCGCCGTACATCGCATTGCTTGCCCAGTTAGCAATGTCCTCATGCATGCGGTATTGAACCCTGAGCATCTTCGAGCACACGGCAGATTTAGATTTCGTCGTCTGATTGTTGTGATCTATTAGCCTCTCGAAGAGTGTCGTTCCTAAACCTCGTTGGACTTCGCGGGCTGAGCTCTTTATTGTCGGTGGGAGTTGTTTGTGATCTCCAGCGAGTACAGCTCGTCTGCCTTTCAACAAACTGAATTTCAGTAGGAAAAGTGCTCAGAGAGAGGAATCAAACTACGATAAACATGAACGTGGAACTAACCTGATCCAACATGATGCTTCGAGTGCCTGAGCAGCTTCATCGATGATCACTAAATCAAAACTTATTGGTTCTCCTTTACTGTCGATCATGCGCTTGAAAACCGATCCAGCAGCACCAACGTTGGTGGCGAGGATTACATTCGCATTCCGTAGAATCTCACTGACAACCTTCTCCTCACGTGTTCTAATCTCCTTCCGTAGCGTCTTCATTTCATTGTAGGCAATCCGTTTGTCGGATGAACGTGATTTGGGATTTGACAAGGTGCTCAAATGATTCCCGAGCTCCCGTCGACAGTCTTGCACTATTTCAGTTCCATCGGAAGATTGGACCAAAGATTCCAATGAATACTTTTGAATACTCTTTTGTATTCGGGCCGGATGGCCCAATCGAACCGCCCTGATTCTACGCCGAGAAACTATTTTCTTTGCGCTCTTTCGTTTACTTATCTCTGGGAACGTCTGGTTTTCCAAATCCATCAATCTATCAAGAACATTATCGACTGCAACATTGCTTGGAGCTGTCACAAGTACTTTCCATTCTTTTTGATGCACTGCACAGCGAATCAATTCAGCAACTGTAGTAGTCTTACCTATAAATATGTCATGGGATTAGGCTAGGATCATCACACCGATGATTGAGGAATCGAAAGACTCACCGGTACCAGGCGGCCCATGGATCAGACTGATTGATGATTCCGAATACAAAGCATATACAACAGCTTCTCTTTGGGAGTAGTCCAATCTCGTCGATTCAAGATTACATTCTCGTTCCAGCTCCTCGATCCGTGATCTTGTCAGTTGGCTTTCAACTCTGCTATGAGATTCTACAGGTTCGAAAGCTGAAAGGATTATATTTCCAGCAATTGGATGATTTACTCCATGTTTTTCGAGTTCATCCAATGCAGACGACATTTTTTGATGCACCTCGGCGCCGGATCTAGGTAACAATGTGTAAGGAGGAGGTCCGCCAAGTATATTATCACTGCCGTCATCTGCATCGTCATTCTGCTTCTTAGACGCCTCTTTTCCATTGGAGCGTTTCTGATTCTTATCATCAAAAGCAACCGATATGGCAAAATCATCCAGTGCACAGATGACTCCACCGACTCGTTTCGACTTGTTCCCATCTTTCCCATTCCTCGGCAAAATTTCGACTTCGTCGCCCACCGATAAGCGATGTGCGTCTAAAACTTGAGAGATAGAAGATGAAGCCCTGTTCTCTCCATCTGGAAATGATTCCTTGTCGCCCTTGTAGATGTTGGTTGATTCTTTTTGAGATGGCGCATGTTTCCCAAAAGAAACGACCGTGCGACCGTATAGACCAACCGAGGTATCAATCACATCGGTATTGCGTAGAAGGAAGCCTCCTCTACTCTCATCGGCCTCCTTTTCTCGAACAGATCCGGTTTGTTCTTCGTCCTCGCATAATTCCAGTTCGAGGAGACGTTTTTGTTCTGCTACAAACTTTTGAATTGTAGTTTGAGCGGACACCATGATTTTTTGTCACGGAATGATGATCAGGAATAAGAGAGAATACCGGAGAATAAGAGGATGTATCAAGCGGTGTTGGTACTCAGATATTTGCAGCGTAGACTTCATCCGACCTGGACTCGCCAGAAGTCTAAGTAGATAGCAG